>DWLS01004036.1:0-14632 GCA_018246255.1 Pachliopta kotzebuea | reverse complement strand
ATAAACTACATAAGAATCATATATACTATACAGTAAAAATATATATACATGTATTTAAACTTACATACATAAATATAAATATACAAAGAAGAGAAGTAAAAGAATTAACAATTAAAACAAAAAAAGAAAAGCAAAAAATGGTATCTGGTTTCTGGCAAATTTGGTTGATTATATTCTGTAATAGTTAAAGATATTGTTAAGGTATTTGGTTATAAAATGGTTGTTCGGAAGATTTTTGTTTATTATAAATATATATACATTGTTTTTACATTGTTGTTTTATATTATAGTATAATAATTGGAGGCTAATACATGGTTTAGTATAGAAAGAAATTGGGTGAAGTGGGGGTTGTGTTCCTTGCTGGTCGTGGAATGTTTTCTTTGTGCAATTGGAGAACAGTAGGTGGCGCTGTATTACCGTTTTTATGTTTTATTGTTGTTACACTAAAAATCATGTAACTATGCACAAAACATGTCATAGCATTTTCAAATATTCCACAGAGTTAACATATTATATCTTTCTGCTGTTTCGCTTCTTATTTTCTTTTCTCACTTTTTATAGTTTAAATGGTTTGTTATAAAAACATTAAGTAAAAAGGAAAAAAATATTGTTAAATAACTAATAAGTGTTTATGAGCAAAAAAGTTTATCACCCTTGCAGCTGATGTTCTAATAGACCAGGGACGTTAACTATTTTCATCTGCCTAGGACACATAATACTTTTGTTACTTGATGTGGAATTGATAAAGAATTTCTAATTAAATGATATTACAACGGTTCTGAAGTTGATTAAAGTTTAAATTGGTCCAATGAATACTTAGTTTTTAATAATTTTATAGTAGAATCAAAGGTTACATACAGTTCAATTTAATAAAATGCATTCTAAACATTTTTTATTAGATTCTCATTCTTTAGGTGCTCTTTATGTTTGGTGAGAGAAGCGCTGAACAGGAATCAGTGGAAACAGATCGTCGGCTTCACATGTCAACCCTAAAACTGACCACGATACTCAAACACGAAGGAACGACGTCAGAGAGAGAGAAAGATCCTTTCTGGTACTGAGTGAATCGATTTTAAAAATCTTATAATTTATTTAAATCTTTTTAACTTTAATTATATTTTAAGTAGGTATTTAACATATTTGTTAAGATTTATTCTTCTTTTTTGCGGTTTTCATCCTTAAGATACTTACTACTTAACTTATACTGTTAAATCTTAATTTTGTTTTCATAACTACCTTTTTACGGTTTGTTCTAAAAAGTCCTGGATTTTTTTTTGTTCGGATTATTGTATAATTTAGAAAATGATCCGATGAATGTTCTTATTCTTTTGAAAGATATTTAGATGGATGCATAGTTAAATTTTGAATTTAATATCAGTTAGAAGACACAAAGTAATGTCTATTTAGTTTTGTAGCGTCATTTGTTCGTTTAGGGCGGTTCGTTAGTGTTAAGTATCGTAAAGGTCACATGATGCGGTTTGTTTTAATGGGCTCCCATTGGGTCGGTGCAGGTGCGCTAGCGCTCGCGCCTGGCGTCACCTGCCTGAGTCAAGCACCTTACATTTTCCACGGCGGATGAGCGCGCAGCCACGCGTGGCGGCCGGCGACCAGGTCGACGCCTCCTTCGCGGCTCCGAGATACCTATTATACCACTGTGAGATTGTATTAAATTATACATCAAATCAAAAATTATTTGACCAACATTTGCTTTAATATATTTTAATCTCTATTATCTGATTGCGTCAACGTAAAAGAGACTGATGCGCTGACTCAAAAACACTGTAACATTTGTAACTTTTAAGCCGGAGGAGCTAAATGGATACTTTTCTGGGAGAAAATGAAGTGCACAGGAGATGGTATAGACGAGAAATTCGAATTAAAAATTCTGTAACTCTTCCGGTTAAGAAGATATGAAAAGTTAGCTAGCACTGCGGAAGGCAAATAAAAGCAAAAAATTATAATTTCGGTGAGAATGGAACTTACGATCTTTGTGAGCATTGCATGAAAATAATCCCTCGTCCATTCCAGATAATAAGACCACGCATGCGTCTTTTTTCCGGCTTGTTTCTGTCTTGTTTTTGAATTAATATTTTTTTATGAGTATTACAATCTTTGGCCAACTAAAATTTAGATTCAAATTAAAATACATCTAAAATGCCAAAACAATGAAATTATGGTATTGTCCATATACATATAGCTCAGCATAAACAGAATAATATTTAAACGAATAAAAAATAGGACATTAATATGTAAGTACACGAGTACATTAGCAAAATTGTGGTGCTATAACCGTTGCTAAGATAATTTATGAAAAAGAATAATGCTATTGTAGTGCAAATTTATGTTATAAGTGTCACCATCATCATCTTCAATATCGTCGACATTCTCAACTTCATCACCATCATCAATATTGCCATGTTTATGTTTTATCATGGTCATAATCAGCGACATCATTATCACCACCATAATTACACTCAAATCAATTTACATAAAATGACCCTGGTACAGAAACAACAATTTTAGTATTACAAAGCAAGCGCTTAGTACAACTGTCTGCGGTATATAAAGAACATAGAATTTTGTAGGTTCACTACAAAAGTTTCTCTTGAATTTAGAAAAATCTATTTCTGTAATGTAATGGCGTGGGTTTATGAATTTAAAACCAGTCTATTTACTAGGTTACTATGAATTAGAACGTTTATGAAACGATATTCCGGTTTGCATTTACTCGAAAAAGCCGCTAACTGCATATTTTCCACGGCGAAGTGGTATTTTCACGCGAATTTTAAATAAGATGTATTGCGAAGCGTGAGAAAAAAAAATTGTTGACAGACGAAACGTACTTCGTCTTACTGCCATCCTGGAAGTACCGTCGGCATTTTCGGAAATATTGGCACTTGAAGTTAAATAGTTAATTGGTTTTTTAAGTACCGTTCATGGATTTTAATGAAATGATATAATAAATATAAATCCTTTTCTTATAGAAATGCCATTGATATTTGTTGTTGTTTTGAAAACACGATGATGACTAAAGCAGTTCTCAAAGAGTAGTGTGCAAATATTACTGTGTTCTTTTTGTAAGGAGGCTTTAACTAGTGAAAGTAGCTTTTCTTTCCATCAGATGACAGTTTTGAGCATTGCGGGCCGAAAAATATCCTTTGAGATATATCAATTCATCAAATCGAAGAAGCTTAGGTGTAAGCTTAAATGCGAATTCCTTTTGTACCTAAGAACGATATATTTTAGGTTAAAACGTGTGTGCACAACGCAAGTTAACGCGCACACGTTTCAACCATTACAAAGTTTTATCATAACGTATTAGGAAGGTCGGTTAACGTGCGGAGTCGGCGGCGGTCATTAGTGTGAATTATTACGGGTGACCACAATGGAACGCTGAATGGAGT
The DNA here is from genome assembly GCA_018246255.1 of Pachliopta kotzebuea. Classification (NCBI taxonomy): domain Eukaryota; kingdom Metazoa; phylum Arthropoda; class Insecta; order Lepidoptera; family Papilionidae; genus Pachliopta; species Pachliopta kotzebuea. The sequence goes on along the minus strand of DWLS01004036.1, from coordinate 11,228 downwards.
TTTTAGAAATGCTCATAATTGCTGTCAGGTGGCGAGAAGTCGTCAGTGTAGCGTAAACGGATTCCTGGATATGGAAATGTGGAATCCGATGCAGGGGGGTGGAGAGAGTGAGGTATCAAAATGCTTTATGTGTCTTTCCCCTTTCATTAGTTTCTATAAGATGTTAAAATTATATTTCATTTACATGGTGGTAGGTTTCTTTTGCCGGAGACCGCCTAGGTTGGTATCACCGCTGCTTATTTATACCGTCAAATAGAAATGTTTGAAGAATGAATAAAAATGTTTGCTGTAAGCCAGTGAAATTTCTGGAGTAACGTCACTTAATAAATAATGTCTCAAGGCAGCGAGCTCAACAAGGTGCTGTGTATACAATCTTAAGCAGCATCACGTTATGAGCAGGCGTATCACTTAGCATCAGGTGAACGCTATGCTCATCTAATTGGATAAAAAAAACATAACTTAAGGTGGTATACAAGTAAAGGCGTCATATAATATTTAGTACAAGAGACCAGCATTAGATTTTAACCAGACTTTTTAACTACCTTCGGAGCTACAGCGACTACAACATATAAAGTCATCTGTAACCATAATTAGGTTGTGGTACATTTAATGTTTTCCCAATAATATTTTTTAAGGTTATCATTCTATTATATCTTGAATCTTAAACAAAAATTTATTTTATTTAAAACAATTACGTCTAGTCTGTTAATTATACGTTACTTATTTCTTAGGGCAAGCAGACGTTTGTGTTTGTTATTTTGTACCAATTTAAAAAGCTGTGTATGATGTGCATTGTAGCAATTGATTTTATTCCGTCTTGTAGACTTCGGAAGATGGATTGCATCTAAAAGCACTAAATGAAGCAAAAGTCTGTTGCAGTAATAAATACCAATATAGATATTCTGGATTTGTCTAGTTATTTGTAATTTCAGCTCATTGTCATCCACCGCTGAGCATAGGCATCTCTAATTGATTTTCAATGCAGATGCATCCAACGATTCTCTGCTTTCTTCACTAGGTCAATGTTCAAACTAATGTAATAAATAAATTAAAATTATCGCTTTTACACCCAAACTATAACAAATACGTCTGTGCGTAATAGTAACTCAAAACCTAAGTTGGCTTCTAAAAAGAGAAGGAGGTAGTGTTAGTTGGTAAAGAATAATGGATATTTGGTAAGTTATAACACCATTTTAAAAGCTGCTTTATATTATTAAAAATTTTGAGGGCAGCGTTAATAAATTTGAAAGCAAAACAAGTTTTGAGGTTAACTCCGCTTGAATTATAAATATGTAAACCTTAATAAAAATGAATTTATTTCGCGGTTCGCTGGTCAAAGGTACAGAAAGCTACGTTGAGGTTATGGGAGTCAATTATCACTTAACCGGTTTAAACTCAAAGTTATACGTTGATTATATTTGATATTTCGTTTCACCGAGAGCATTTCAATGGAATTCGTTCCCTGGAATTGTACCTGGTGTAAAGGTTACTGGTAATTAGAGCTATCGGGGGTGCATAATGCGCGCGCCCGCCTGTGACGGCTACAATGAACTGATAGTGTAGTAGCCACACTACACACTGCACTACACCCAATAACTTATTGGAAATTGTGCTCAATTGGCACTTGCACTGTTTTTGTGACACTTGTTAATGTTACGAGTCAATAGCCATGGTTATTGTGTTATTTTATATCACAAACATTAAATATTAGCGAACTGTAAGTAAATAAAACATGCAAAGGTACACTGAATGAATCTACATGTAACAATCTTTTAATACGTATGCATGTTTTCGATTTTTAGTTGCAGTTGCAAAAAAATATATAATAATTTAAAAAATAAATATAGGACTACATTATAATGTAGCTATCTAAGACTAAAAAATTGTAAATACTCGTGCTGGTAAAAATATTATTTTCTTCCAATACCATAATTTGTAAATAAAGCCCTAAAATTTTCTAAATTTAGCAGAATATTACACAAAAAAAATATTAAAAATTTTTTGCTATAATTCGAAGTTTTATTAATAAATGTTAAGTAAGAGACAGATTAACATTTCATGAAATAATTTCTTTCTGCCATCATGTAGTCTAAATAAGTTAACTGTGACATTGGAGCTCGTGATCATTTATAGTGTTGTAGTTATTCAATTTTGTTGACTACTGCTACCAAGTTTTCATACCTTAAGTCCAACAGCGGTGTAATCCGAAACAGGGCCATATTTGGACTGAAATTCGTAAAAAAAAAATCAAAGTTAAATCAAAATAAGAAAGTTATGATAACTTACATTTTTAAAATATTTAGAAATTGGTTACTATAATAATACTGTTAACATTATATCTTTTCTTAATTTTATTGTGTTTTGGTGTGTATCCAATTTTTAATTAACATTAATTATAAAAGAAATTCAGCTGAAAATAAGAAATACCTGCCATTAATTCTCATAATAGAAGACTAACACAGCCTATTAATTTTTGGTTAAACTAGACACGTAAAGCCATAACCTGGAAGTATATGATACACCTACACATAACAAGATTTAGGTTATAATATTATTATGATTCCGAGGAAGACGATTCCTCTACGTGATCTCCAACCATCATAGTAATACCAGCGAAAGGGCTGAGGATTGTTTTATCCTAAAACGGCGTAGTATTTTGTTTTAAAAGAAGACCATGTGATCTCATTAAAAGTAGTGAGTATAAAATAATAAATTCATTCACTTAAAGGGCAGGAATGGATGTTTTTTATTTCACAAGGCGGTTAAACGAATAAGGCGGTCACTTGATGGTAAACAATACATGGTACTACATTGAGCTCGTCACTCTGAGACATACATAATCTGTTGTTTCGTTACCCCACACATTTCACTAGCTACATCATTGTCATCATTAGCTGATATGCGCTCACTGTTAGACACAGCCTTCCCCAAAGATTCACTCCAATCGGCCCTGTGCTTTCTGCATCCAGCAGTTTCTCACGACCTTCACCAGATCATTAGTCCACTTTTATGGGGATACTACCCACTAGCTAGCTACAACGCCCTACAAACCTGAATACAGTATTATTTGCACTGTACTGTTTTCCGACTGCAACAGAAGCTGCGTTGATACTTACTTAGACAGTCTCCAGCAACAGCCACCTAGCACTATCCTTTGAATAATTTCTGGATATAAAAAGAGGATACTTAACTTAACTTTTCGAGATAATACAATAAGTTATTTTTCCTTCAGTATATTCACTAGGTGCTGCGTCTTTTAAAACTGAAAATAACAATGTTCGCTTACTAATGCTGTCGCAGAAATCGGTTTTGAGGTCTTCTAAGTAGATGGTCTTAAGAGATACTTATCACCATAAATAAATATGACAAATCTTTCCACAAATTATACAGAATCCTCTCCTGTCTTCCTCATCATAAGCTGTTCTGTGTAAAAATTTCGTGCAACGACTCGGCCGCCGGTTGATGACCGCCGGCGTCACGGCCGGCCGGCCACCGCTCCACCAGCGCGGTGCTGGCGTTATGTACCACTCGCTCCCAACTGCCGATTCACGGAAATTGTATAGCCTTCGTCAGGTTTTTTTTTTCAGATTTTAACGGTTTTTACATTTTAATTGAATTGTCGTAAGTAAAACCTACGAAGATTCGTTATGTGATAATTTAAACGTCAGCAACAAAACTGTGACTCACGGGCAACTGTGGTCACGTGGGCTGGTTTGCTCGTTTGCCTTCTTCTTAATCGTCGTATTGATGGTCGCCGTCTTCAAGTTTTTGTTCCCCTAGCCGTCTCCAATCATTTTTAACTTTTTCGCATATACGTGCAAAAGGAAGTCTTATTCAACTCTATCCTGGTCAATCCATCTCATTAGAACTCCATGTGGTAACGCCTTCGATTTTACCTCCGCCTACTTTTTTGTACTTAACTGAACATTTTTCGGAAGAATTAAAAAAAATCCTAATACAGATTTCTAAAGAATTTTTAGCTTTTTGTGATGAATTTCTGTATCGTTAGGAATGAATGAGCAGTACAAAAAAATTTTCAAGATATCATAAGGCCTTCTTTGATGTATTAGTATGATTGTTGTGAAAGTTATAAGGTAACCACCGACACACTTTTCCTCGCTCTTTTCTTAAATTATACCACTAATGGAGCCATTTCAAAAATTGCTAGTATTGTTTGCGTTGTAATTTGATAGACGAAATTTTTAGCCGCCATTTAAAATGTCATTGTAACTAAAAACTTACTTTGTTATATGACAGAAAATTTTATATGTATGTTTAATATTTTCATCAATATATTTATTTCTTTAATTTCTACGTAAAACCATAAACTAAGAGTGCTTATAGCGGACTGATGCAATAAAGGCATTTTCTGCTAGTGAACCAACGGAAGGACGTGAAATTTAACTAAGTAAATGTAATCATTATTCTTCATTAATTGAAAAGATCATATGAGTTTTTGAACACAGATATTTTTAATTAATTTAAAAGGGCCTTGGTATCAACATTTATTTCTGATCTAAGTAGATTTTTGGTTTTAGTTAGATATTATTTTATTCTAAAGAGTTCAAAGAAGAATTAATAAATATATAAAATATCTTGAGAAATAATACGTGAACGGGCATTAGTAGTGATTTCGACTTCATGATATTTTGTAACCCCATAAAGTCAAACTTTTACTATTTCTTTGGTTTCAATAAAAAGTTGCTGTCGTGGTTCCACGCCCTGCGACCGTTCTTTGCACAATCGTTTTAACTTTTTGTCCTCAGTTTGTCTGTTACATTTAAACCTTTCATAATTCTGTTGTAGGTAACGTTTTTACATACACTTTGTAAGTCTAATACAGAGGTTAGGTGATAATGATGATCGTTTTGTTCACAACTGTTCTAATTTAAATTTGGAGACTAGAGCTGCACTCCATCAAATATTGCACCGGTATCTAATTAGGATTATTTGTGTTAAAGGCGATTAATAATTAGTTTAAGTCGGCACACAGTTACAAAGAGATGTTTCAACTGAACATAGCATAGTGTGATGTCTTAATATAACTAAACAGTTACAATTTCATTACAGTTTGTGATGGCAGTAACTGTCGCTGTGTTACCGCTGTCACACTGGCTTATATTTACAGAAATATCACCGTAATAGTTCGACTATTACATTTCGATACCACGTTGACAATTTTAGAGAGATTCAAACGGTTCCTAGTTCAGTCATCAAAGTAATTCAGTCGTCAACACGTCAATTGCAAACAAGAGTTAAGTTCTTTTATTGGTTATTTCGGCAATTTTATTTCGATTCAACTTTCACGAACAGTAAGAAAACCATTAAGCTACGTAATGTATAAATTAAATAATCGGTCTAGTTATTGTCACATCAACTACATTTTCATGACAATTAATTTCCTTTAAAAATTTTGACATTACTAAATGCTGAGGAATTTACGAAATTCTTAAAATATTAACAGTAACTATCAATTTAAAAGTTTACTTTGATTCTGGTAAGTTAACAAAAAAAAAAATAATGAATGGATAATTAATGTAAACTTAATCTAACATATGTTTAACGTGAAATATTAGGTAGAAAAGTTTAACTGCGTGTTTAAAACACTTTACTATTAAGTAGGTGCGTGTTAAATGTGTAATCTAAAATGTAGTAACAAAGTAACTACTAAAATGTAAAGTGGGTTACACGAAAACGCAAACAACGCGACCATTACATGATAAATATGAGAGCATAACGCAGTTCGCCTGCTGTGGAGCCCTACATCTCATCCGACGATATGATAATTGGCTTTGTTCGCTGCATCCAACATCTGCTGATCTCCAAACTTTAGCTGATTTTCACACAATGATGGATCGAGCTGAGTCGGCTTTGTAGTGAAATCATCGCATCGGTAATTTAGATATGATCTGGTAATTATCTTCATGATGACTGAGTACACGCTCCGCACTGTTTTCGTATACGACTTCTTTAAAAGTTTCGTCGTGGAAGTGGCAGTAGGTAATGACGAAGAGAGATAGAAGATGGGCGGGGCCGGTATTGTCATTAGTAAATGCATGTCAAAGTAAAAAATATTTAAATTTCAAGAAGAATATCCAAAATATTTGTTGAGTCCGTGACATATTTATTTAATTTCTTATATCAATGAGCCAGTAACTTCACAACTTGTTCCTAAGCTTTAAGGAATTATATGCAGAAGGATATAAAATAATCTTTTTAGGCCGAAAAATATTATTTTCCACTTTTTCAGTATCAGAAGCCGTATTATTATTACTCTTTTTTGATATAAAACTAAGTATTATCGCTGAAATAGCTGTAAGAAGCTCTAGCCTCACATCTATTGAAGCTAGCGGCACAGAGATATCTCATAGTGTTTCACTTTGAACGATATAATTACGCCGGCGTTACTTCACTTTGATAAATTGCGCTTACACGACCGCCATTGTTCCAAGCCACGCTTCGATTCCTCGAACAAAATCATATTTTTATAATGCTTATTCGAATAGAGCTTTAACTTGTTTACTTGAACTTCAATAATATTAAGCAGGGCTAGTGTAAATGTTGTTCCCCGTTTGTTATCTTTAACAACAGAGAAATACTTTCTTTCATTCTCAGTACGGCAAAGCATACATTGGACTTGCAAAGTGTACTACTACTACTATCTATACCTTCTCATGTTAAAATTTTTGGTATGGCGATACTACTATCTATATTAACATCCAGATGGCAAAGAAAACAAGCAATACGAATTAAGCAGATTGTTGAAACAGTTCTGATTATTTTACTGTTTCCTGCAATCGGTTAGAACTCATCTCAATCAAGCAACGAGTTACAGTTTAAACTGTTTGAAGTTGAAGCCAATAAACACGTAAGCACTAAATGCAGCCACTTAACATCCGTTCCGCAATAAATACGAGAACATGGAGTCGTTTTGATAAGCCGGATTTATATTTACGTACCGTTAGCAACGATCAAACGGACATTACTTATTTAAGCTACACTAAAGATATTTCAGAATGCTAACTTATTTTTAACGAATTTCTTATTAAAAAAATTGGTATACTTTTACGGATACATCAAACGTTAGATTCTTTATAGAACAAAATCGAAGAGCTGCGTAAAGTTCGGTATTGTTACCAATTGCCCACTTACAGTATTAAATAGTGGACTCACGAGGAGAGAGTCAAATTCAATTATTCAAAAGAAGTGAAGAAAAATTCTCACAAGTACCTTAAAAATGTTTTTAAATACCCATAGAACTAAATTCGAGTTATGTACTAATCCTAAAAAGTAACAAAATTGGAGTACTATGTAAAAAGTTATTTTTGTGATTACTGGTACTTAGTATAGGTCTTTGTTGTTGGAAATAGTTTAGCGTTCATACAGCTGCAGCTCCTATTGCAGCCGACAAACATCATTGTACAAATATTGCTGTGTTCCGGTTTAATAGGAGTTGCAGCTAGTGATATTACTGACGTAGTCAGACTCTTTATCTCAAGCGAGCATAATGTGGTACTGTGTTTATCATCCTAACTAGCGTCAAGATGTTATGAACTGTTGTACCACAAACTATTAGATGAACGACTCTGCTGTTCTGTTTGTTGTCGGTTCCTCAAATAAATAAAAAAGAGAAAACAGTTAAAATCATAGTATTTATCAGAAATTTGTGTTTATTATATATTTTACTTTACTTATATCGAAATTATAAAAGGAAAATATAAAATTTAATAGTGTACAGAGTCCGTAACAAAGTGTGGTAATATTTGAAGTAAACAAAGGTCTAATAGGTTATGCACCTTTTAATATATATTTTTTTAATATATACATTTAATGTAATTAACTGATTAGGGTTTCATAATATTCTTTCATTGTTCACATGTATTAAAACTAATTCAGGTTCAATTTTAATTAACTGTCCTATTATGCATTGTATGATAAATCTGCTGATACAGCTTCCTTAATGATGTAACCTTTTTAGTATTAAACCTTCGTATCAATAACCTCGTACGAGTACAGCTATGTGCTGAGTGAGATGATCGCTGATAGGGTTCATTTAAGTGGATTACGGACCACATATGTTGTTCTGCGCGGCGCCGGTTAGCTCATTGTTATACAAAGGTTCCTAATTAATTCTATCTATTGGATCTATTTAATTTTTTTCTTGAGGAAATACTCGTGTATTGCTGATGGGAAAATACGTAATATATTTATTACACAAACCGAACAACAGCTGGTGGAACTAAGTTCGCGATGCCCTAACGTTTAAACTCTATTGCTTATAAGGATGTGTTGTATCATATTACGCTCCTTGAGATTTAGTTTCCAGTGAATGAAAATATTGTGAGAAAACCAGAACGTTTTAGGAATAATAATTTTCAGGGACTTTAGAGATTCATACTTGCCAGAGAAGGTGCCTAAATTGTTCTGGCTATCTTATGAGTGTAGGGACCGAGTTCATACTGTGAAGATATTTTGTTTAACGAGACGATTTATTAATATCATAGCCGTAAAAAAAAACAGAAGAAGAGATTAGCGTCCTTCGGGAAGAGATGTTGTTAAACGTATTATATGCAATAGGTGTAGTAATATACAACACAAGTGTGAAACGAAATAATGTATATATTTCCTTTACTACTGCAAAATAATCTCTGTAGTTGCACATTTTGATTTATGTAGTTTTTCACTTAACATCTCGTGACCTGCTTACATACATATATATACACAATTATGTTATCTCCCCACAAAACAAATTGAAACAATAACAACTTTAACATGCTAGCTGTTCTCTTATAAAATCAAAGAACTAAACGAAAATAACATTTTATTATTATCCTACTAAATTGTTAATAAGATATCTTTGACGATATAATTTATTGATTTTATGACGACGTTTGACAAAAGCAGTTACCGTGTCAAAATACTGGAGCAAGTGGTTTTGCTTCGAGGTGAATGTACTTGGGCAGCACGACGACTTGTCGAAACGAATCGATTCGATCATCGAATCGCTGGATCGACGCTCGTACATCGTTTCGGAGCGAATCGGGATTATCTCCATTTAAAATAGTTTGAATTACTATTAAAAGGATATTGGTGTTTTATAACACAATAAACTTGTTATGTCACGGCAAGAATACTTCATCATTCATGTTTCATTACCATCAAATGATAAACTAAAAAACCGTGAGTTTGCGGCGACAGTTCATGGTATTAACAGTGATGTGCAATTGTAATAATGACAATAGCGGGTGCTGGTTGAAGCGGAAGACATTCCTCTGAGGTTTTAAGTCGTTCAGAGAGAACTTAATGATCGATCTATATACTTGATATATGGAATGCTAACCGCTGCGTGGCGCATGGCGCTCATAGTGATGTGACACTTTTGTTTGAAGATTGTACAAGATTTTACAGCGTAAGGGTTAAGAGATTTTTATTTATTATTTAAAGTAATGTGCTGTTTAGAATGTTCATGTGGTGATAAGTAATACGCCCGCATCGCACCACACACTGCACCACGAGGTTGTGAGATGTATAATGTTAGGCCTTGTTACGCCTTAAATTTACCTAACTCCGACGCCTGTTGTGCTGAAACAGTACAAATTTTTAGCGGCGAGAATAGATGATGCAGTGGTACTTGACCATTCCCGGCTTGTCACCAGTTAAGATTTCTGAAATGTGTTGTCATTTGCGCATTCAGCCTCATGTTCATGTAATATTGTAAATGTCTTGCTAAATTATTTATAATATAACCATCACAATTATTCCTGTCGTTCCCACTGCTGGGTTTAGGCGCCTTCTCTAAAAATGTGAAATATATTTATCCCACACACTGGCAAAGTGTAGATTGGAGTAACTGAAATTAAATTTCCTTTTATGTCTAGTACAAATTAGAATTGTATTAGTAAATACAAATATATAGTACTATAAAATAAACATACTATTTCATAAAAAGTTTTAGATATTACTTAAATAAATACTCTTCATACAAATTGTTATATTCGCTATTTTGTAATTTCTTTTATCGACTACGTAATATTCTAAAGGCGGCAGATCACTAGTTGGAATTTGTCGTGCGGCGTGCGCTGTGTGATGTGTGAGCGATGGCGATGACTTGTGACCACTTGCTGCCGTCATTATGACCATACTGGTGGCGTGCGCCGGGAGATGCCTGTCGAAACAACGCCATATATACTTTACAATGTTGCTAGTTGACGGATACATGTCATAGTGCAGAGCTATAATCGTTCATAATACTAAAGCACGGCAGAAGGAGTGACGAGAATTAAGAATGTTGGAGCTTTGAATATGGATCTAATTTATCGATTTAAGATTATTTCAATTTACAGCAAAGTAAATTTTTTATATTCTTCAAAATGGAAAGAACGCTAGTAAACATGAGTGAGTATGTTTCACTACCACACTACTGCACGGATATGAAAATAGGAGCTTCGGTTGTAACTACTCAGTGTGTTTCTTTTATAGAGATCCTCTATCGCCAACCATCGTTCTGATCAAAAGTGTCGAGTTTATTTTCTTATCTATTCTTCTATACTCGGATTGAACCCCCCACAGTTCCTAATATTTTGGTGACTACGGAACATCGCCGCTATAACATTATCTCAATAAAGCAATACATTAATCTTTCCGATTTAAAATTAAAGCTTCTGTGATACGGTGGCTACGCGCTTGTAACGTGGAGTTCTCCTGTCCGTGGCCAAAGTGTGAAGTGTAGCAGGTGGTAAGTTTAACCTTCCTAGTTAGCTTTCATTGGATAATCATAAATTTACCACCACGCTGCTTTTTCGCTATCAACATACGAGAACATGCGTATATTCTGAGTGAGAGCGCTTCATCTTTCACGTCGTTATTGACGCTCAACACTATGAGAAATTGAGGGCAAATGTAAATTCTAAAAACCTCTAAGTGTACTAATATGTTGAGTAGTGTGTGAAGATTCAATTGATTGAATTAACATTGCGATTTCGTCACAAGCTCCAATAGATTAGATCCGTAGATTGGTTCGCGTACGTGCCCGAAGCCCGTGGGAGGGCCGGCCTTCTGCAGTGCCCCGACATGAATGGAGGCCGCCGGGAAAGGTACCAGCGGCAAATTTACAGTTTTTAATTAAATTATTAAATAACAATCTTTTTTTTATTTTTTTTGATATGCTCTTTTATTCCTCGGACTATTGTCGGAGACCTTGTTTGCTTATCAAATACTTGTTTGTTTTT
>DWLS01004035.1:0-14634 GCA_018246255.1 Pachliopta kotzebuea | reverse complement strand
GACCTCGGGCCAGACGCCAGAAGGCGTCCTTGGATGGCTCGAGATCGCCGAGTAGGGAATCCCATCTATCGGACCTAACCATAATCGAATTAATTTTGCATCTAATCTATGGATGAATTGAAAAATTTAGAATTTAGAAGAATAACATTATTTTAATAATAGTTTTCTTTTCAAAATTAGGAAATTGTAGTAGCTTATTTTAGTGGTGCTATGAAGTTAGTAGGACGAGTAAAAGGATTTGTTTTGATGTTCACCGAAAACCAAATGATTTGATGGTCCGGTTAGACAGGTCCAACTTTGACGAATGAATCAACCGACGAACTGAGACGATCATAGTTCCGGAAATTGTTACATATATTCGTCTCTTCGTATGTATTCCAAGAAACGATGTAGTTCCAGTGTGCCAGTGTTGCCAGATTAAAAAATTGTGGGTCGTGTTATTTTTTAAGTATTTAAATGAATTGATAGTAAAAGAATATAGAGTAAAGGGGTTATGTTACAGTAAATATTTTGTGGAAAAGAATCGTATATTAGTAGAGAGTTGTTGACATTAAAGATAGATATCTTACAAAGCAGATATTAAAAGAAATTAGAAATTTTAAGAATATTCTTTTATGTTCATTTGGAGTGATAATAATACTCCACTCTTATTCTTCTATCTTCTGTATCTATTCTTATCAGATTTTTTGCTTATACTTGTTGACAAAAAATGTCTCGAACTTCATTATTTTTAAAAAGTATGAGAATTTGTTAGAACATAATTGAGACTTTTTTTAATAGTAAACTAAAACGGGGAAAAAAGTTTTTGGTGCATTTATTTAAGTATTAAACTTTTTATTGTCGTTACGTCAAATAAGAGTAACCCTACATTTATTTACCATTTAGCAGTTTTAAGTCGTACCGTAACTTCTTTTAGACGGTGATCTTAAACTACGAAGAGATCCTAGGCTTTAAAGTTTTCTCGGTGCGTTGTATGGTAATAAGTGGCATAAAAAACTACTGTCTTGCTGTTGTTTCCTTCTTAGATGCCTTTTACGACGCTGTGGGTAAAATTCTAGAGGGGACTTTTTAACTCATCTTCCATACATGCGAGCCGTGAATATAAAAACTTTTGTTGATATAAATTTCTTTTTGTCTGTCCGGGACAAAATCATTATATTTTTTTCACCTTTTTTTGAAGACAAAAAGAAATACTCGGAACTAACTCTTCATTCAATATGTGTGCCCTTTCATTATTATTCCATTCATACAAGCAATCAAGCTTCCGAATACGCGTCACTATGGAATAGACGGCGAAGGTTTTACTTTCGTATTAGAAAAAAACAAAGGAGGTTTGTGAATTGTCACGTAACGATAATTTGAACGTCATTATTGTGAACGTGTGATAATCTGTGGTAAGTTGGCGCCAGATTTTTATTGTCTCGGTTTTTAAAAGGGTCCAACTTATTTGTAGGTCTGAACGTGATTTGTTTCTTAAAGGCACTTCAGTAATATGGTCCTTTACATAAATATTTTTTTTATTCGACGAAACGATTAGGACGTTATTTGATAGTAAATATTATGCCCGAGAATAGTATACAGTGCACCACATTGTGCTTGTCGTCTGAAGACAGAAAATATTAGATCTCTTTACCATAAGTAATTTTACTAGGTCCATCGATTTCTCTTAACAATTGGCAAAAGTTTTTTAAACTATTTCTTGATTAAGAATTTTTTTGTCCATAACTTTGAAACTCCCGATTTTGTCTATAACAAATTAAAATTTTATGCCTGTGCACCTCTATGTCTATTTGGATCATTTTAGTTTTCAAATAGCTGAACCGTTTTTGATATAATCCGTTTACTTTAATGATAACGCGATCTTGGCAAAGCTGTTTAAAGTATATGAGCAATTTGATTTATTAAGATTTTTGATTTACTTTGATGAATTTTATTTCTAATTTAATATTATATTATAAATATTTGTGATTATCATAATTTTTATAAGATAACGGTCGATGATATTAAATTATATATTTTAAATTAGCAATTTACAGTCGGACTTTCTAAACTGCTATAAAGTATTATACAACAGATTCGACACCAAATTATAACCATGTTTTGGCCATAAGCGCAATAGCTTATGGCAAACTAAACATATATGTACTTTCCAAATAGAGTAATATAACATCAAAAATTCCTAGTATATTATTTAAATATGTACAATCTTTAAAAATTACTTAGTGTTTCTTAAGAGTAAATTTTTTTGTTCGTTAAACGATGCTAATGATATACAACAAGACACAAATTGACAATGTTCACTTTACAAATTTAGAATTGGTAATTTCTTAATTTAAGAAGTCAATAATTTAATAATAAGATAAAATATTTAATTAAAATAATGACCTTGTTTAAAACAATTATTTTCATAACTAAACTTGAATATGTGTACATACAATTATACTACCTAACGGAAATGAAAAAAAAACTAAAGTGTTTTAAAGTTAACCTTAAATAAAAAGACCATAAAACTAATTAGCAATCTAAAACTTTACGATGTCATAAATAAATAGATTCCGAAATCCTTAGTTCACATACCATTGCCGAAAGGTTTTTATTTCAAGAAAAGATAAAGTTGTTCTTTTTAATTTAATCTAATAATATGAACAAAGAATAAGCTGAGTACATAATAGTAACAGATTGGGGAAGCTCATGATTATCAGTGGACAATAATAAGCGGAAATAACGATGATAACAGTGACAGGAAATAATCATTTATTAATTATTGACAAAATTTATGATCATTTAATTTGTGTGGATACATGCAACATGAGATATAACGCATGTACTCTATTTAATATCCAGTACCATTAAATTACGATGTTATGTAAATGTTATGTAATGTTATGTAAATTTCATTTTAATTAACTCATTGAGATTAATTATTTATTAAGAGAACTCGTTATCGATCGAAGTTTTGTAATTATATTTTAACATCGTTTCATTATAGTCTGATCAGGCTATTAATGTGATTCATGCTACTGATGTGATGTAAAGGACGATCACCTGATCGTAAATGATACGTCTATTCAAGTTAACAATCTGGCGTTAGGGGAATGGTATAAACAGTCCCACTTTATAATATAAGGCGTTAAATTTTAGCGATTTTATAACCTATGCGGTTTTCACAATGTTTGCCCATAACAACGTTGCTCTGGTTAAAACAGTATACATAGCACAACATTGCGGTCATTCCCTTGATACATAATGTGTTAAGTTCCGTTACCTCACTAATTTCACTGGCAGCAACTCCCTTTTAAACCGGACCCTTTTAAACATTGTACCGTTTATCGGCGGCAATAGGACTTGTGGTGGTACCTACATAAACGGTATTCGGCAAAAGAGACCTACCACCAGTACAGTTAAGACATAACTTACTGTTTAGCGGTAGAAATAAACCTAGGCGACCTCGAGCAACAGAAATCTAGCAAAAATAGTGTTAATGTGATCACAAAGACATGGAGTAAAAAGTAATTTAAGTTCATTGTATGAATTGATGAATTACCAATAAAATGAGACGATCTCGCGGTAGGGCGCCTAATCAAGAGACGATGAATAAATAACAAGTTTACATCAATTACGATTCGGATGGATTATGGGGTAAAAACCGATTTACCGCTTATAGAAAACACCCCACGATACCGTCTAGTAACAGCGGGGTATAACCCGCCACTAGTGAAAATATACCATGAGATCCATTAAAATAATACTTTAAAGTAGCAGCAAGCGCAAAGCGATCTCGTTATCTATAATGTGCAATTATTTAAAATTCTAAACCGTAATTTAAATGTAAAAATTTCCATACATATTTATAGATTGTTCTTTATTTGTACGAGTATTTTTTTATCTAAGGATATTTTAGTTTTACAATGTCGTATTATTAAAACTTTGTCTAGCATACGAAATAATAAAGGGACAAAATACAAATAAAGCAAGTTAAGGTAGTGAAGCAATAGTAGTTTCCTGGTTTGAAGTGCCCTTTAGTGGATGAATTTGGATTGAAGACACGCTGTATGTATCTATGGAAGAATCCTGAACAGTGCAGAATTCTTATAAGTTAACTAATCAAACTTTTTCATTATTTACTCATACCGCTGCTAAACGTTATGAACATAAATTTTTAAGTTTAGCTTAAAGGGAAAATTGCTGTTAGAAGTAGTAGTTTCCAAGATACACATCATTCTCAAACAATTAAATCTGGCATCTTTCTTTGCTTTGAAGAAAGCTTTATATGAACATCTTATGGAAAATTTATAAAAAAAAATATTAACAACCTAATCTCATATTATGCATTTGTTTATAGCTTTTATATAGCTTAATCAGTAAAAACTTAAAAGAACTTTAAGTAATAATTTCGCAAAGAAACTTCATTTTCAACGGTAGCCATTAAAATTATCTGTAATACTTGCCGGTGGAAACGGTTACTTATCGTAATGTCGGTGTTTTATTTATAAAAATATTTATAACAAGTTTTGGTTTAAATATCTCATTAAAATTAAAAAACTGTTTTATGGGTTTTGTCTTATGAAACTTATTTTCCCGCTATGAATAAAGTCGTCAGAATTTTAAAGTTAGTTTAACAGTTCCATTAAATAAGGCAACGTGTACATCGAGTTGCCATATCAAATTAATTATGATAAAATCGTTTGTGAATTAAATTCTAGATTTTATTCGATCGTACTGCGAAAAATGTAAACTCGATTATAATGTTTAGTTCTTTTTCTTCGAGGAATACCAAGATCGAGTCGAGCAGCTAACGGAATAAAATGGCAATGAAATTGCCAGGGAGCTTAGTGAGGATGCTTACCATTACGCGAATATAAAATATCTGCACTTAATAAACAAGCTTATTTTATACGCAAACCTGATAACCGGCATGCTGCAGTCCTGTTCCAAAATAATCGTCTGCAGGAATTTAAATAAAGTGTCAATTAGAAGGTGTGCACGCGGTTGCATTATTGTAATGTCTCCATTTTTTTTTCAATCTGTACTACATGATACCTTTGGTATTTATATTTTACCTGATACAATGTAGTTGTATTTTAATAATATTTTATGTCCGTAAAAGATGTAATTTTAATAATAATTGTAATAAACTGCTGTGTTATATTCACATTGTTGGGACCTAAACTCTTTTCTCATAAGTAGAAAGTTAACACCATTACACTCCTCTGGCCAAGTGCGAGATAAGTGATATTATAGATCTTGGAAGCACTCGTTCCAGGAAAATATTGATTACCCGAAAATATTTTGCATTACCGGAAGTTACAGCTTAGTGGAAATTAAATCGATATGTCTTCAAGACGAATGTTTACAAACTGAGTTATCACGTATTTATTTTTTCCCTTTAACATATTATTATATATTAATTATGTATACTAAGGAGAAAAATTCACTAACTTTAATTTGTAACCTTACAAGTAATTTCAAGTGCTAAATACATATTTATCGGATTTCTTTACGTCATAAGTCATTACGAGCATTAAGTTACAATAAGCTAAAGTCCATACGCCGTACAAAGGCTGCGTGTGGCACGGGGCAAAAACCTACTTTTGAAACATGAAACAATAAATCAAAGTACAAAAAATACGTGTTACCGCAGTCCGGTGTTTACGCATACGTACTGACATTGTCGTAAGGCCTAAAAACGCAAAACTTGAAACATTTAAGGCGAAGGCTGTATCTGCGGACGTTTCATGAACAACCGAGACTATCGCGTTAAATAATTACAACATCATGGTCGTTGCGATTAATTGATGTTTCTCTAATTATTCCAATTTCCTGTTTAGCAACGACATAAAATCGATTAATTTTCTCAACTTAATACTCACCGTTCGGTTGCACAATCGAGCTTCATCTTAAGGAGCTCACGTTGTAATAAATACTTCGCTTTCCTCATTACCCTACCGCCCAAACCGACGGCGCAGTAAGCAAAAACAGTAAATGACGTACATCAATATGAGGGCAACGAATTCACTTAGTAAATTGAGAAATAAAAGTAGTTTTTACTTCCCGAAAAGTGCTCTAATTGATATTTTATTCAACGCTTTTGCTCTTTGGGTGGCAAGGTATAAAAATATCAATAATGAATATGACACCAACGATGCCCTGGTCCGCTTTGTTTATGCGGATATAAATTTAAGCAGAACAGGTTCTCCTTTACTTATGACGCGCTTGTACTTGATAAAATTTATTATTATTTACGGTGAAATCAATATCAAAGTTATGAACATAATTATTTAGACACTAAGGTTTTCCAAAAGTTTCTTAACAGTACTTAGATCTTGAATATTATTACTAATATCTTAAACATTTGCAAAAAGTCCTTTCTAATCATATTTTGATAAATTTTAGTATCTATTTCTATATTTCTATGTCTTTAAGGTCTATTTTTTATTATTTGTTATTTGTTTACTTAATAGCTTCATCCACGTAATTACAAAATCAAACAGTAGGTTAACATCACTTTTGTTAGCAGATGTTACAGTCTTGTTAAAAATAATACGATGATTGTTTGAAAGTCCTTCCTAAACAAAACATTTGATTTGATGTCTTTTTTAAGAACCCCCAAATAACACAGTGAAGTGATTAGGAAACTTTTTCTATACATTAATTGGTAGGGATTGTATCGGAAACCGCATTTTATTTAATTATACTAGCTTGCGTGACATCGTACATTAATATCGGTGCTGGTTACTTAGTACCGAATGATAGAAATTAACAACTCGATCTGGAATCCTCATTTAATTTTTTATCGTCCTGAGATAATCGCATGCCTTTGATAAAAATTTGTAGCAACCCTTTCGGATGTTGGTGCTCGTTTTTATAGCTACAATTTCTTATGAGAAGCGATTCAATCAGTTCAACAGTGACAAAATACTTGGAGCAATGTTCCTTTTGTGACGAGATTCGGCTTTGTCTGCACATCGAGATGAGCCCCACGATATTTTAACCTCATGTCATTATTAAGACATCACTTACCCGCTGGCTGGGAAGATCTTGTGTTGATAACAATTTGGTTATTTATATCAAGCATTGAATCAGTTGGAGATTTAAATATTAAATGCTTGAGAATTTTGTACTTTGCGAGAGAATCCAATGTTGAATTAATCAATTAACTACAACTATTACATAATATTATAAAAAAGTCACAGATGGTTTTAGGGTCCCAAATAGACATTTAGGTCATTATGAAAAAAACGTTATAAATGATTTATAAATTATAATAATCTCAACAGTATAAATTGATTCCTTTTGCTTGAATAGGCGAGGATTAAGGAAACAAAGGGGAAAGGAAACATTAATTAGAAACCTCGCCTTAATTAAATTGTAACGTCTCAGCGAATTTCGTTGCGCGCCCTGCCTGGTGGTCCAAAACCTTAAAGGGACTTGATTTTATGACGCAAGCAATATAAGCTACAAAAACCTACAAACTTACATGTATATATAAAAAAATCATCGGGAAAGATTTTTCAAAAAAAAAGTTTAAGCTTGTGATTCTAATTTATATCTATACTATTTATTTTTATACTGTAATGTACATTTCGAATAAATTTCAATCTTAGTTAGACATTAAGCTGAAGGTACGTTACACGCGTTGTCGCTCCCGGTAATTAATTTCAGGATATTATTACCCGAACTTGATTCTTTCATGTAGCGATATCAATAAAAAAATAAATTATTATAGTAGACAGCCACATCAGAATGAGTTATTAAATTGATGAGCGGCAATATCCTTTAACAAAAAGGCGTTAACCACGAAGAATAGATTTATATTTGAGTTTAATTAAAGAATTTTCATGGTTTATAGTTGCAGGCTAATGATTTGTTGGTAGGAATGAAGCTGTGTAGGGTTGAGGGGCGGGTCTCGTCAAAATAAAAGAAGCCAGGAACCTTCTTATTGTAGTATGGGTTTTAATAAAGGCAATAAAACATTTCTATTGTTTCACTAGTTTCTACGCCTACCGTATATGCAATAAACATTGGTACATTTGATAATTTAAGCGTTTTTTTAATTTATTCAACGTAGCAACGAGACGAACAAAATGTTCACTTGATGGTAAGTGTTACGCTTGCCCATAACAACTTGGCGCTGATCAAGATGGTACTCACAACAAAACATTGAGGTCATTGTTACTTAAAGTGTTGAGTCTCGTCACCCCCAATAATTTCACAATCTTAAAACGTCCTTCATTCAAAAAATAATATTTGCACTTTACAGATTAGCGGCTGGAATAGGAGCTGTGATGGTGCGGTGGATCTACTTAGATGGTCTCCAGCAACAGAAATCTACCACCAATAAATAATGTACTTGTTAAATTATTAATATTCAATTCACCAAATGTTTCTGGCTGAAGGAACTATTACCTTGTATAAAATATCGAATTACCGTTACGAAACTGCGGAATCTTTACATCTTCTTTGTTTCTTAAAAACTATGTTACAATATAAATGCAGCAATTAATAATGCTAGTCCCAGGGCTGTATTTCAACGTCAAGAAAAAATAATCCGAGTTTATTGTTAGCGTTCAGTGAAGTTACTGAACATTCAACACGATCTTTCTTGTAAAAACAAGTAATTATAGGCACAGTTTTGAAATTACTTTTAAACATATTAAATTCATGTGGTGTATAACCGATTCCAAACTATTATGTGATTCTTTTAGATAATTTAGAGAAAATATTAGCCGAAAGTAAATCAAACTTTACGCTTTAGACTCCATGTCTAAGAAATTTCCCTGTTTTTGTAAAAGATCCGTCTGTAGCCATATTAGTGTCTGGCCGGATCTAATTTTCACAGCGAGGGTCTTATCGTGCTGGGCCTTTGTCAATACTGATATCATTAATCAAGCACCAATCAGCTCATGGGGGGTACAGTTAGCTTTTGACTTTGATATCTGTACGGCTGCGTTAAATTTCTTATTTACTATTAGTTATATCGATTTGTTCGAAACATGTTATACGCTCTCCGTTCATATCAAGATTTGAGATTCATCATCATCTCAGCCTATTGCAGTCCACTGCGAGATTACCACAGATTTGAGATTACCTACCCTAAATTTATTTAAATGTATGTATAAATATTCACTATACTAACTGGTGGTATGTAATAACTATAATAATTGACATGTAGTTGTATTTACTGCGACATTGAAAATATTACCGCATTATCTTTTTTGTATTTTTGCACTGGCTGTATTCACAGTACAAACTTTAGTACTATATGTGACATTCTTTTTTGGTAGGTCTATATCTACATTTGTTTTTCAGTGAAGAAATTGTAAACAATGAAATATGATAATAAACTAGCTTTTATGGTCATTATAGGTCCACAATCGGAAATGAACCAGCGTCTTGGATGAACAGCATTCGGTCTCTTTTATAAGAGTAAGTCAAGAATCCTATTATTGGCAACATAACAGGGCTGGTTTTGTAGTTCATGCATTTTTAATTAATCAATCCTTAAGTTATTATTGTTTGCATTTACGTATTTTCACCGCTGGGTTCGGTTTTCTCTACACAAAGTATCTGCTTTGATTCCGGAGCCGTATGTAGTTCAGTACAGATCATGTTGGTGGTTGGTTTTTTTCAGTCTGTCTGTTACTTCAATAACAACATTTCTATGTTCTGATGATCAATACTGCCATATTACTCTGGACAAGCACGGTTCACCATTCAGAGCCCAATTCACAACCCAAATAAAAAAGTGAAAATATGTAACATTTATTGCTCTATTAAATATCAACTTAGTGAAATTAAGTTAAATTTTATATCATTAGTTCGGAATTTCTGGCCGATTACTATTAATTCCGGTTCATTAGATGAACCAAAACACATAAAATGAAGTGTCACTTTCAAATAACGTAGATATTTAAAACTATACGCCTCTGTGACAGCTTTTTAAAAGTATGGCGTTAATTCAGTAAATCTTTATGCTAATATTTCTTATTTAATACTTTCAAGCACTTTTATTTTAAGTTCAATGTATTGTGTCGTAATACGTATTAAAAAATTTCAACATTCTACTAGTTATTAATTTTATTATCAGCGAAGATTAGGTTGATTAGAAAAGGTATCAAAACTAGATTTCTACATGAAGTAAGAAACCTATAACATTTATTAAATACAAACTTTAATAACAATACCACCTGTAGTAGTAACATTGGTAAGTGAAACAGCTGTTGGAATTTACGATAAACTCACGACAGAAATATTTTTTTTTCTTGACAATGTAGTTCGTGAATTAATTTGTTTCCTAAACCTTTCTTGCCGATTTGTTTAAATGAAAACCTCTGGTACGGCCTTAACCATATTGAATAAGATCTTAATAAAAAAATATTATAAACTTATAGGCACTATGCAACAGATGATTCAATAAAAAAAACAACAAATCAAAAATAATATCTAATTAAATAAAGAAAAACTTAAGCTACGGTCGTACACCAATTATATAATGAACATAAATTATTTGAATAAACACAAAAGGATAACGTTTTGAATGGAATAAGTAAATTAATTAAAACAATACCGGTCAACATACCATTAACATTGTTCAGTGGTCCAACAAACACTTTAATTTTACAAATAAAGGCATGGGCTAGAACAAGTAGCCGAACACGTTGGAAGCTGCAGCATTAAACATGACCATAGCGCTGAACCGCAGCACATCTGACCGGCATACTAATGAGAGCTGCGAACTATTATTATACATAGAAAAATTTTCATTAAGAATACAGGTCACATATTAAAACGCAGTGTTTCGGATCCGGGCATCGATACTACTTGGTACTTTGTTGGAATTAAGTGCGCAATACGAGAGACGAAATGATTATACGGGATTTCGTGTGTTAAAGCAGGTGTCATGACACATCTGCGCGTGCGCCGATCCGCGCGTGCTACTCCGCCGCTTGCCTTCAATCGAAAGCAAATCCGATTTTGAGGCGCGTTAGATTTCTAATGCGATGTGATACGTCAATACTTAACATGTTACATCTAATTATTTAACTATCTCCGGCTAAATAGGAAATTTTGAAAATCTGGTACCGTCCTCATATTGAATTTGCTTACAAATTAGTTAATGATTTCAAAAGTTTAAAAAAGTAATCATGATTTAATTCGCCATTAGGTAATTTATTTTACACATGTTGTACGTATTACATACTTATAAACAAATTGTTTAAAATTGAAAGTTAATTACTCCACAAATGCGGTTTTGAAAAAATAGAATGTGGGAATCGCAAACATTGCAACAAACTTTTTTATTTTATAGTGGTACAAAAACACTTCATTGTACTTATGAAATTGTGGTTTTAACGTAAAGTTTTCTTAATGACAACGGACGTTTAATTAGAGGCAACTGGTCCCGGCCTTCGGGAAGATTAAGTGCCTATCCGACGCAACTTGTTTATAATTGAAAAGTAAATTCGCGTCCACTTTTTTCGGCGTCATTAACATGGCGCGAGCACGAGCGATCGCCAATTTTATAACCAATTTCGGGATCAGGAAGCTGTACGCGCGCGACAGCCTGATTTTAATAATAAATCGATACACCGCGATATACATTGACGGGCGGCGTCGGTGCGCAACACTAGTCTGAAATTATCGACATTCATACAAAACGCTTTTGGGCGTGGACGAACGGGTACTTGATCACCGCCGAATTTTCATAGCGATTGCAGGAATCGACGTTCAGGGGTTATTATGCTTTGGCACTTTAGTTATCTTTTCGTTGTAGCTGATGGTATCAGGACAGAAGTGAACGGATCGTGCTGTCATTCAATGCTAAACGTTTTGACATTTGAAAAATACGATTGTGAGTACGCGAACACAGCAGTGCACTTCCGAAAAAACTTCTACGAGGTTCTGAAGATACCGTCGATTTTATTTCATGAAAAACTGTTTATTACAAATGTTACATTAGTAAATGATCAAAACGTTAAAAATAATTGAACTACTTTTATTGACATTAACAATCTGTACGATAGTTATATTTCATCAAACAATAAGGACGAATAAATTTTTTAACGAACGATAGACAAGTTAGAAAATTTCTGCCTCTCAAGATTTCGGCAATCGTGATTTTAATCACACAATAAGCTTCAGAAAACGATAATAGCATTTACCTGTATATCTTTTGGATAGACCATGTATTTGACTGAAATCCTGCAAACATCGAACGGATTGCAACCATCAGTTTCTTTTACCCAATTATATGAATTACAAATCTTAAAAGCAAGAATCTGACGTTTTATGTGTTCTTGATTATAAATAGAACAAAATGTTTGGCGCCACGGGCTTGTTAAAAGTCTATTAATATTTTTTTGACATATTTCAATAAACGTTTTAACACCTTTTCCCTAAAGCTATCATTAGGCTTATTATTGCATCCCTGCGCATCGGAAGGTTCGATTCGTTTCCATTGACCCCCTGAACAGGTTCCAGTCGCTTTTTATGACGGGAAGACATTATTATCGTTACTTTGCCCGTTACCTCGTAATTGTCGAGTATGAAAAAGCATCCCTTTGAACAATTTAAATCAACATTTTAACAACTGAAATCAATCTCTGACAAAAATCTATTATTTTGTAAAGAAAGTAAATATACGTGTTTTGTAAACCCGCTAATATAGTGGCAATCTGATATAACAAAATTTATGATATTGGTTATTATTTCTCAGATGTTTCTCATTATAAACACTGTAATAAGCCTAAATTGAACTCTGGGGCGTATCAAAATTAATTAATTTTTTTCCATCACACGCAAATTAATAACTTTTTGCTTTGCAGACGTTAAATGTATCTTAAAAAATTATTATACAAAATAATGTTTTGTTTAGGGAAGTCTTCTTAAATCACAGATTGTAGTGAAAGTGTTGAATGGTGGAACATCGATGTATGCCAAGTTGTGACTGGCATTCTTAACAAAGTCAAACATGTGCACTTCGGCAAACGGACGGCGACCAGCCGGTTCCCTTCGTACGAAATGGGCGTTTTTTAAATTCCGATTGCCCTGACAGTGGTCGGTTATCATATTACCATATTAACTGTCTTAGAGAATTAGATCGATAAAATTAACATGTCGCTGAGATGTTTGTACTCAATAACGCAAGAGAATGTTGTTTTATTTAGGAGGAAAGAGTTAGAGCATTATATATTAATTATTTATTATATTATATATACGTCTCGTAATTCTAAGAACTCGCTCGTCTGCAAAGAAAACTCATTTTTAGGCGCTTTGACAGATTTAGATAGCGATCAGGTTTTATTTACTCCCTCCCGTTGTTTTATCATTAGATGAATGTTGGGTATTCTAAACGATATGCCTGCTCTAAACAATACAGTCATAGTTAAGATGATAATCATTCTATTAGCTACAACGAAATTCATACCGGAACAGTAATGTTTGTATATTAATCCGCTGCGCTGTGACGGTATGTTCCTGTACTGTGTTTTCTACCAAGGACTGTCATAATTTTTTTCTTGATCATTTTAATGAATTTCTTTTATCAATATAAATATAGAACAAAGGAAATCAAATTTTATTGTTTTATTTAAATTATTATTTTCCAATTACACAATTTATAAAATAATTATCATATTGTAATTAGCCAGATGTGGCCAATTTGACAATCTTTCTTTGATTGCTCTATATTCTGCGTAGATAAGTATATGTAAAATAGATATTGACAGTCTTATTTTATTATGCCAATTCAATAAATTTATAACAACTCTCATTACATTTATCTGATATGAGTCGAAAAAAAAATATTTTTTAAAGTTTATTTCAATACATTATTACAGATCATAAACATTCGGTAACAGGTATCATGTACTGTTACCGACAATGCAAACGTTAATATACCACGTGAGTAAATGATATTAAAATAAATTGGCAAAACGAAGAAGGCAATTGGCGTAAAATATTGAACTCAATATACGGGCCGGTATACGTTTCATCGGTTATAATAAATAGCGCTGCTAAAAAATAATTCGTTGTATGAAAACAACAAGACGATTCGAATGCGCGCTGCGTTCGCAACGCGGCGGTAGTTATCGCGTATTTACATTAACCACTCCGCCGACTGAATGGAGAACGTCGTCATTTTCATAACGACACAAAATATATTTTTTAAATTGACAAGGGGGAAAAACACATCGCGAATTGTACGTAAGCGTCTTCCTTTGTGTTTCGACAATTATTAGCCGTTCATTAGTACGAAATTTCGGACGTAAACTTTCTTCGAACTAGCTGTTGATCGTACTGATCGATAAAGCTCGAACCCTTCCTTATAAAGCGAATCGAATACGTTAGCAACAGTCGAATACGTTACAAACATAAAAACATCAATATCATCATAAATAAATCTTCAAAAATAAATTGTCAGAACATATCCATTTTAACTATGTAGTAATTTATTTATGTTCTTAAATGAATAAACATAAATCTTACATAAATCATTTCATTGCATCCTATTACATATAACAAATATCTTAACAGCCAAGAGTAGTCTTGCTTTTTTCATTTTTTTTTTTTTTTTCGGGTGATGTCGATGCTTTCGGCCACCATTATGGCCGTGAAAGCTTCATCGGACCCTGC
>DWLS01004034.1:0-14635 GCA_018246255.1 Pachliopta kotzebuea | reverse complement strand
GTCGCGCTGGAAATCTATTGGAGAGGCCTACGTTCAGCAGTGGACTGCAATAGGCTGAGATGATGATGATGATGAAGAGTTCCAAAGTTTTATGGATTGACAAATAAAAGAATTATAGAGGAAACCTGTATGACAGTGAGGAATATGAAGTGAGGGTTATCCGCGGAACTTACCTGATATTGATCTCCTGTAAATTTCTAACTGTTGAAGTTTAGTGTTAAATACTTAAAGTAAACAACACATGTTAATTTATACATTCATTATTTGAATTTAAATTGAAACTACTCAAAATAAAATTTTGTATCTGTTATGTAAAACATACGTAACATTAACACTAGATTTACCAGAACAGTCAAATTGACTGCTCCTGCAAGTTCAATATAAATGATTTCTATATGAAATATTCTTCATTTTGTAATGATATCATCACTTTTGTAGCTTTAACTAAAATAATTATATGAACTGTATAGTTAAAGCTACAAAAGTTATTAAATTAAATTACAACTTGCAGGACTAGTCAATTTGACTGGTCTGGTAAATCTAGTGTTAAATAAACTATAAATAAAATAACATAAGTCAATATTTTTAGTGAGAAGGATGTGTTGAGATCCACTATCGTTTACCTCCGTTTTCATTTCATGGATCCCCCAATTTTTTCGCTGACGTAGATCTCTTGCAGGTTGTCATAGAGTCCTAGGGGTCCATATAGACTACTTTGGGAATTACTGATCTAACTCTTAAGTATACCGTTAACAACTGCCCACAGTTACGTATATGTTTGTATTGAAAGAATAGTATAAGGCGGCCGTCGGGCGGCTCCCGTATGTCATTATACGGGCGTGCGCCCCCGCGGCCCAGAGCGTAGCTGCGGCAGACCAGGTGATGCGTGTACCGAGCTCGGCACGACATTGTATATAACTGCCTACATCCTACTCCGCCTCTGTACCTACGTGATGTTGTCTGTATTGATCTGTTGTACTGATTGCGTGTCGCGTGACGGTTGCAGCTGGACGGCGCATCGGCTCCGGTCGCATCATGGTGCGCGAGGCGTCCGCCTGGGACGAGCCGGAGTACCGCGAGCCCTACCGGCCGCCTCGCGACCGCGCCAACGCGGACAGGTATGTGGCCCCGCACCTCAAACTTTACCCTCAATGCTCCATTCCGCTATGTCTCGACATTAATATAAAAACTCGATTTTAACTGCCCTTATTAGTTAAATAGACTCAAAACACCTTGGAAATTTACGCGTTAATTTATTCACGACTCACATTAATAAGGAATCGCTGAAATCACAATTTTCCTTTAACACTTCACGACACAAGCAAATACAGATTCACTAACACTGAACACTTTACAGAACACCACATATATACACACACTTTCAATTAATCTCCTTCGTAATTCAACTTCTTCTTCACAGCTCCCTCTCATTTTTCGGATGAAGGTTTTGCTTTCGGCCACTATTATGGCCGTGAAAGCTTCATCGGACTCTGAGCTCGCGGATCCCGACTCCGCGAGCTCAAAAGTGTGTATATATATCTATATATATATATATAAATTATATAATATAAGGGAGAGGAGGGAGAGATGGGAAGATGATACAAAAGATCCTCTCCACCGTAAGACTCTCCTTATGTATCACGGATTTCGGTCTTCTTTTCGTCATTCATTTGTCATTTTATTCCAGAACTTTCTCGATAGTTAAAATTATATAAATTTCATAATGGCACATTCTCGATGCTGTTTCGAATCTTTCAGCCATCTTTTCGCGAACGTCATTTTCTCTACTCGCGGCGATCGAACATTCTGGAAACGGCTCGATTATTCTTCGGATATCAATTTCGTTACTCATCAATAGATGGTGTCGCGACAGTATACTGAATGGTCATTTGGTTCCATGAGTTTTCCATTTTGTACTGCGACACGATCCCTTTGCTGTAAAGTTTTTGGTAAATTTGATTTGAAAATGCGACAAGTAGTTTTGACATCTTTTTCTTAATGTTGACCTGACACTGTCTATTACGTTCGGAATAGAGCAAAATGGTTAAAATCGAAAAGTGCGCATGGACAGGGTTTCGTAGCGTTATTACTAACACGCCGATTTTGCTCATCTCTTCCAAAATATCATCTATTTTATCTCCTGTCGTCGGAATTCCCAGGTGAAAAACGCTTACTCTTACTTAGCTATTTAAACTGATGACTTTTTATTGCAGCTTGCTTTCCTGTTTTTCTTTTTTGTAAAAATTTTCTTCATTGCTATTTCTTGTTATTATTTTTATTTATTTAGTTAGGACAAATAATAACCAAACATTTGATTTCCGTGACCCTACACTAGGCAAGCCTGTGCTGTGGAGAACCTTTAGCACTTAACTTAAAACTATTACAGATATTAAATATATAAGAATAAATACATATAAACAAATAAAACATATATCTACATTTATATAAACTATGGATAATTAAATGGCAAAGACGCTAAATATTGTGGCATACTCATATTACATTACACAAAATTTTCTAGTTGTTTTTCAGTTAAATCATATGATAAAGAGTTTAGCCATTTAGTGATCCTTGTTTTAGCTTCCCTCACAGAGCATAGCTTTTGTTCACAGAGTAGATCTTCAAACTTTCATTATTTAACACACGGACTAAGTAAAAACACAAACAGTGTCCGCCTCTAATTGTATAAAAAATATACCGGTGGCGGGTTTCTGTTACGAGAGACCGTCTAGGTAAGTACTGCCGCAGCTCCTTTTCTACCGCCAAATCGTAATATGCAGACATTACTGTGTTGTAGTTTGAAAGGCGTTGTAGGGAAGTTACTGGAGTAACGGGTCTTGATGTTTTATGTCTAAAAACAAACTATCAGTTATAGGTAGTTCAAACAGAGCAATTTCATATATAATTCATAAAAACAAAGGCAAGCTCATATATAATTTATGTGATATATTATACCCAGAGCTAGTCTACATTGTTGCATTATTTGCACAAAATTACTATTAGCTCGTGAGAAAATAATGAATCGTGATGCCATAACACAAGTACTGGGTCACAGTGTCCACCGCGCGGTGTGCGCGTGCAGCTCAATTCAGACGAGTGTGTTGCAGGTTCGAGCGGCGCTCGTTCTCGCGCGACTCCTTCGGGTCGGACATGAAACGCGAGCGGGAGAGGGAGAGGGAGCGAGACCGGGAGGATCGGTTCACCAGCGACAAGCCGCGGGACAGGTACCCTCCAGCCGTATCCAATGAGGCGTTCCGCTGTTACGCACTAAACTGAACACCGCCGCAAAGTATATTACTACTTAAAAAAATTTATGTATAACTCGAAAGGCGTGCCTGTCTCAACCAAATGTAACACTGATAACGTCTCTGAGTATATTTGAACTGTAACTTATGTTCAACGCTTTTAATATTAATTTGTGTGTCGGTCGCAGGGAGGACGGCCGCCGGCAGGGAGGGCGGTACTCGCAGCGGCGCTACGACAAGGAGGAGGAGCCCGAGTGGTGAGTCGAGGACTGTGTTGTGACAAATTGCGTGCACCCTAGCTAACGATTGTACGGCCACCGAAGCACAGCAACCTCTGCTATGTAACTGTGAGAAAGAACGAAATCGTTTATTTGAAGTTTTAGTACATACTTAAGGAACAAAAATTAATAAACAGGAATACAAAGTAAAACATTTACAATCTAAGTGTAACTGTCGTAAGCAAATATCTAATGTGAGTGCCATGCAGGTTCAGCGGTGGGCCTACCTCCCAGCTGGAGACGATCGAGCTGCGTGGCTTCGACGACCCGCCTAAGAAAAATGGCAGCGCTACCGCTAAGGAAACGGAGGTAACGTTTTGTCTGTCTTGTAGTGGCATTAGCTACTACTATTGTTATAAACAAATCTTAAAGTGTCGATGTGGAATTATTATACACCTTTAACATCCAAGTAAATAATACATTGAAAGTGGTGTGTAATGATATGTGGGTGGTTCTTTTTAGAAGTGGAGCGGAAGCGGCGGAGGCGGAGGCGCGCGACGTGCGGAAGCGGAGACAGACGCGAGTGGTGGTGGTGCCTTGACAGCGACCGCACCCGCTCTATCCTCCGCGCACGATGAGCCCTCCGTCGTACCCACCGTGAGTGTGCACATTAAACATTTTTTTAAACTGCTCTAGTAGATATTCTACCTAAGGGATGCTTTACACAACCTAAACTTGCTCCTTTCTCAAAAGCCTGCATAGCTACTGCGATTCACCAAATGTTATCAAGAATGCTACATAGTATTTTCACGAGACAATTCAGATAATCGTAATCTTTAATTGACTCTTATTGAATCCGTTATGAATCTGTCCGTATCGGCAGATCAGCAGATTGGATAGAGTTATTTTGTTTTACATAGTTTTCGAAGCTGTGCGAAATGATTGCAGAAGGAGCCCGCGGCGGATAGTGAACCGCAGCGGGAGAGCGGGGAACGGACAATTGACGATCAGCCTGACTTCAACTTAGACGAGTTCCTCAAGTTCGACTCCATCCCGGACGTGCTCACGGTGAGCGGCCTCCTGGCACAACGCTGCCGTGTCGCGCATCTAGAGAACACTTTCATGCAATCCTTGTAGAGGACATAGTTATTTATTTTATACATTTACTAATTCATTACATTGGAGCTCATCAAGTGTTCTAACCCAAGCTATTTTGTTATCCACACCATTATGACCTGAATTCAATGAAGAAGCGCATCACTGTTAGGTGGCCCAAATACTTGTATGATAAGACCAAGGACTTGTTTAGCTCATTCTCTTGTACCAAAGCCAACAGCAAAAGTAATCTCTTTCGTAAACTTACCCCTTCTATGTGTCTTTTCTGGAGCGGACTCTACGGGCAAGCCGGATGCGTGGATTTTTTTTAAGAGTTGTAGTTAACAAATCCACCAGTATCCTCTTTCACGAGAAGTGGATAATTTATCCTATCCTATGTTTATTATATAGAATACAGAAGTACAAAAGATGCGTAAAGCCTTATTGGATGTGAACTGCCTAGTTAACCTTAGGGTCATCATACAGTATGAATAGGTAGAGGTTTCGGTCGTCCGCTTGATACAGCAGCAAGTTGTAGCTTTTACGTTTGTGACGGCAGAACGGCGTGGGCGCGGCGGAGGGCGGCAGCCGCTTCAGCCAGTGGTTCCGGCGCGACAGCCCCGACACGCCGCACTTCGACGCTATGCTGCACCACGTGCTGGATGGTATACCCGCTCACGTTCCGACACTGCAGTGCACTCGCACATACACAAACAATATTTTTTCTTTAACAAATAATCCTTAACGTAAATGTTATCTGTTAATCATAATAACGCAAAATCAACTATTTTTGATTATTTTTTGTGATCAATTCAAACACATCTAAAGGAAGCCGTCGAAGAGAAATAAACAAAAGTCGTCGCTAAACAACACACGGCGCGACAAGTTATGATCGCGGGTACACACGTCATGTTTAAATTTAAAATCTCCCTCGGAAGGTTAACGACTTAAACAGCAACGTTCGGACCTCCCTCCTGTATCAAAGAGCAGAACAATAAAGATAAAATAATCATTCCAGCTAACTAGATAAATAAATTTCAAACTTTTATCTAGGAAAGTAGTTATCGTTCACACGATATCTAATACATATTTTTTTCATGTAGTCTTCTTGTTGAGTTGAGCAAACTTTTGCAAAAAAATTAAAGATAAATGAACTTAACCTGCAGAGCTAATTGTTATTTAACTATTGGTATCGTCAATACGTATAATATAAGATTGAACTGTGCCCGCGTCCAGATTCCGAGAGCGCACGTGAGCCGGTGGTCGCCGAGCCCACGCGCGCGCACGCCGGCTTCGCGCCCGTTTCGCCTCAGCCGCAGCCCTTCTCGCTTCTCGACCTAATGTTCCGCTCCAGCCAGAAATCCAGGGGTAAGTTTTTTATATGTACAACTGGCTAACACATGACCAAGTAGTTTTACATTATGAAATGTACTGCCTCAGGACATTCCGCTCTCTTATGTGTGCTTGACCAAAATAAACTTATTAAGCCGGCAGATTAAAAATTTACGTGAGGTAGAGAGACAAAAAAATATATACTGCGCCTTCCCTTGGGAAAATCGCGGACTAACATTGCGTTTAAGACATTGTTATACGAAGATAACTTCGATAGTGCCTTTTGGTAGCTGGAAACTACAAATCGACCAACTCATTTGTGATGGTGACGCGACCTCTGTATTGGGCTCATCGCCTTCGCATATGGAGCCGGTAACTGCCATTAGCTCGGCGGTCCCGGCATCCGACATTGTGCGAAATATGGAAAATACTGCACACTCGGGGGCCTATGGAAAATGCGATTGCCATGCGCGGCTGCATTCGAGGATCTTATTGCCCCATTGACTGTCAGTCCTATGTGCGCGTGTCCTGTTCATTGCTACTTAAAAATTTACAAAAGTACTATGTTGGTGATCTTGTCTTGCAGATCTTCTCATTTCTGATTTTATGGTGCATTGTGCTGGATACAAATTAACATTCTTATTGGAAAGATGGTTCGGGAGTTCTGGGCGGCGCCGGCATGGGCAACAACATGGGCGGCGGGAAAATGCATAGCCTGGAGGAGCTAGAAGCGCGCCTGCGGCCGCACCACACCGCGCACCACAATGTCTCCGACCATGACCTCAGCGCCTTCAAAAGACTTGTGAGTTAACGAAACCTATATCATGTCTACCATGAGCTACTTCCTGTACTGACAGTTGATTGTAATGTTTTTTTCTATGCGAGACGTCGTGTGTGTGAATA
Source organism: Pachliopta kotzebuea (assembly GCA_018246255.1). Classification (NCBI taxonomy): domain Eukaryota; kingdom Metazoa; phylum Arthropoda; class Insecta; order Lepidoptera; family Papilionidae; genus Pachliopta; species Pachliopta kotzebuea. The sequence goes on along the minus strand of DWLS01004034.1, from coordinate 7,842 downwards.
AAGGTGTGTTGAACGAGTGGTACAGTTGTGGTGCTTTCATTTAACATTACAAATGATTGCTTGAACATTGCGAAATTAAAGTTAATTTAGTGTATGAAGATCGGTAAGATTGGATCGATGTGGTGCTTTATAAATAACTACCGAGTCGCATTCGCCTGACAGGTGGCGCAAGTGTCGGGCGGGCACGCGGTCGCCGCGGAGCCGCGCCTGCCGCATCCACCGCACCCGCAGCACCAGCCGCCGCACCAGCCGCCGCACCAGCAGCCGCACCAGCAGCCGCAGCCCATGAGCCTACTACAGGTTCCTTTGCATAATTTCTCATTATTTATCTTCATTTTATGACTGAATCAAAGGACCCATATAACTGTCTGTTTAAATCTTGGTTTGTACCAAAAAATCACTTGATATTGCCAACAAAGCACAATCTTACTTTCTCTGTGAAGAAGAACGAAAACTGTAGATTTTGGCTTTTTTTTATCTAGTAAATCAATATTAAGAAATACTGAAAGCTGCTCCGCAGGATAGTTTCTGCACGGTTACTTAGTGTCCTTGTGTATTGACTAGTTTATTACATGTTTACAAAAATATTGTAATTTCATAGATGCTAAACAAGAGCATGGAGCAGCAGCAGCAACAGCAACAGCAGAAAGTGCAGCAACAGCAGCAGCAGCCACCGCACATCCCACAGGAGCTCCTTTACAAGCTCCTACAAGTGCAGCAGGTAACGCACTCTCGTCGCGAGGGAAAACAAACCAAAAACCACTCAATCAGATTGCTTCTAAAGTCACTTCGTAACATTCACTCACCCGATTTATACCAACAGAGGCAGCAACAGCAGCAACAGCAACAGCAGCAGCAGCAGCAGCAACAGCAGCATACCGGCGAGCTAGGCGGCCTACATACGGCTGTTGACCGCGAGTTGTTGCAGCGGCCCGAAGCGCAGGCCATCATACATGGTAATGCTTGTGCTGCCGATACGCCATAAACACTTTGCGTACATTGCTGATTGTTACAGCTGATGAACAAGAAATGTGTGGACGTTGTGTTAAAGCCCAAAGTAAGTATTATCACAGTGAACAATGGGCCTAAGAAGATATGTGTAAAAGACAGATATTGTGGGGGATGCTGAGATTGCGAAGGAAAAACGCCAAGAAACAATAATCAATATTTTATTGTAATGAAGATTACAATAAAAAGGTAGTCGTTCTCTTTCGCGAATTTCTTCTTATAGTTCTTCTCACAAGCTTCTCACGAACTCTCTCAACCTCCGGACCCACTCGCCTTTTATTCCCGCCGATCCGTCGGCGCGAGTGTTACAACTAGTGGGGGTTTTACGCATTTTCGTAGAATTGTGATTCCTTTTCTTCCGTCTGCACAGACAGTATATATATTTTTTACATTATTGACATGACACGCGGTATTCAGCATTCTGCCTCATCGTAGCGCGTTTATGAAGATGTTATACAATAATAAACATTTTCCAAAACAACTTCAACGATTGATGTATCACCGATTGTTGCACGTAACATTTGTCACTTCACAGGTCTGAAGGCGGGCGAGATCACAGTGCAGCACCTGATGCAGCAGCTGGGCAACCCGGGCCTGCAGAGCCGCCACCGCGAGTTGCTGCTCACCATACTGCGCCTACACCAGCAGCACAGACAGGTAACAGCGGCGCGCCATAGCTTCACGCATCTTATTATCTTTCTTCAAATTTTACAATGAACACTGATTTGGAGACTTGGGAAACTGCTGTAGTGACCTTGTTCATCATTTTTCTTTGTAAGCAGTACACTTTCTAGAACAGTGTATGTGGGCTTAACGACGGCAGATTTACGATAAAAGGGTGCCGGCACGCTCGCTGGACGGACGGGTCCAAAACATCCCGTCGGTCTACTTACCAACCGCCTTTATTGTCAAAACTAGTTGAAATGGTAGGAAGCAGACCACGTTGGTGTTTAACACAAGGCAAGCGCTTTATAACCACCCTTCTGTGATGGAAGGGTATTATATAATATGTTTTATTCCATGTATAGAGAGTACCGGGACAGGGACTGTCTGTACTGACTGTGTATGTAATTCACTCCATCCTTATGTTGTAAACATCCCCAGTTTACGCATTAAGAGGTTTGACTCCTCGTTCTTAATAAGGACAGCTAAGGAATGGAACAACTTGCCGGCGTCAGTGTTCCCGTACAATTGCGATGTGGGCGTCTTCAAGAGTGAATAGTCATTTGCTAGGTTAATGCGCTTTACCATCATAGACCACATTTTAACTTAACACCAGGCGGGATCGTGGTCAAGCATTAACCTGTACCTACGTAAAAAGAAAAAGAAAAAACGTCTGCCTCACCTATCGAATTTACGATTGCTACCCCCATGAGTATTAAATGGCGAGGATAATACATGTAATCGTGTGTTGTGTTCAGCAACAGATGGGCGGGTCGCCGTTGCCGGGCGGCGGGCCCATGGGCACGATGGGCCCAGTGGGCGGGGCGGTGGGCGCGCCGCACCTCGCTCTGCCACACCACCAGCCGCTCAGACTATCGCCGCTGCCGCATCCAGGTGAGTCCCGCGTCCGCACTCCGCCGCGACTCCAACCCTTGTAAAGATTGTGTGACTGTAAAACGATTTACGTAGCAGGTCAGTCAACAGATTCCCCTCCCACTTAACAATTATATGTCACTGGTATATAAGTGTTGCTTAAGTTTTGCGTTGGTAATGATTTCACTTGCGCTCCTCGTTCGGACGCAGCATTCTGCGTGTCGCCGATTATGGCAGCCAGCCCCAGCACACTAGCGGTGCACCACACAGGTACCACACCACTTCGTAATCATTCGGTGCAACACGCTGCACCCTCGCGTTGAAAAGAGACTTTGCGATGGACACCGTCTAGGTCCCCAGCAGCGCCTAACTCTACCGCCAAACAGTAATGTGTAAACATTACTGTGTTCCAATTTGAAGGGGATTGTAAGCTAGTAAAATTACTGGGGTCAGGAGACTTAATATACCTTACGTCTCAAGGTGGATCAGCGCCGCGTTGTGTTGGGCGAACGTATCATTTACCATAAGGTGACAGTGTCGCTAAATAAAATATATTACGCTAGTAAAAAAAATATTGATAATCACTACTTAAATATATATTTTGTCTTGTATTTTGTTATATTTTGGTTCGTCAAACACTTTTAACAACACAGGCGCGGGCGCGCCGCCTCGCATCCCCTCGCCGCGCGAGCTGGCCGCGCACACGCAGTGCATCATGCAGAGTGCACTCATCAAGAAGAAACTGGAGGAGCAGCGCGAGAACTATCGGCGTCGCCACGAGCTGCAGCACCCCAAGCAGCCCACGCCCATATCCTTCACGCCCACATCGGTACGTAACTAGCTCGATACTTTTTATACACAGAAAAGGCAAATATTCGATGCCGACTGACCCGTAGAGTTCCTATGCAGAATTGGAGTTCAGTTGTTATTGTTGCGGGGAGCTTTATCTCTTTATGATTACCTGATATATTTACAGCAGTGCTACCACGGTGTGACCATTACAGGTACTGCGCAAGATGACGGCGGATAAAGAGGCGGATGCGCTGAGCCCGAAGCACCAACAGCAGTGGTCGCAGCCGCTCAAGATGCCGCAAGGCCGGCCCATCGTAAAGGTGATTTTGGCGAGCCGCGTCGCACCACATCACGCTATCCGATAGAGAATAACGATATTTTATAATATTGCAAACCGGCGCCTTTATTATTAAACTCTTACGGCACACAATCATGTACACGGAGCGGGTTTAATGCTGTTACTACTTAGTGACGCGCGCGTCATAAATAGGTTCATGTATAATAACAATAACATAAATAATTGGGCATGAGACATACTATGCCCGAGCCGTATATCAGTGATCCTTCCATAAAGCCTATTGTCATAAATAATTCTAGTAACGCTTTGTATACTTCATGCTCAAGAAAAGGCGTACAAATAAAATTTGTCCGATAACGCCTCCTGCCTCCTCCCACCACTTTGCTATAAAAACCTTCACCATAATTAAAGCGTGCTTTGACAGCTCATTGTTGCTCCATTCATGTTGTCACATAACCTTCTGTTGAACAGTGTACGGAATACTAAATGATGTAAGAATCCAACTCTCCGCAGGGCAACCAGAGCGGTGCTCCGACGCTCGGCTACCAGCAGGGCGCGTCCGACTACCAGCAGCACTACGTAGGCCAACACCAGGTACTTATATATACGGTAGAGGCGGAGCGGGAAAGGGATGCTGTAAAGATCTATAAAAGCTTACATCGACGCATGCGCAGCTGTGGCCGCAGCCGCTCGCCCATTCGATCTGCAACCGGTTTTATTCAGTTTCTCAGTTCTTTCAAGGTCCCATAAAGTTGATCGGATCGAATGATTTATATTGTCTTATTATTTTCTACGATCATTACACAGATGGGAACCGATTCAAATTATCGGTGACTGTGCTACCGCCGCCCGCCGCACAGCATTCGGGAATTACTCAGTGATTTCTTCCACATGTAATTTAACTTGTTGTAAATGTTTAGTAATATAACTGTAATTGTCAGCAGCAATACAACAATCTGGGCAGCATGGCTGGCGGCGCGGGCGGTGCTGCGGGCGGGGGAGCGGGCGCGGGCGGGGGAGTACGCTCCGGCGGCGGCAGCACGCTGCAGCAGCTACTTATGCACTCTCACCACCGTAGTCTCAACGGTAACACTGCACGTGTAGCCATCGAGCACACACACATACACGCGCGCTCGGTTTATAGGGTAGTTGGAGAAGCAATGAGTTTCACGTCGCGACTCCATCAAAGGCCGAGAAAGTCGCTGCAAACCGCGCCTACTAGCCACGACTGACTGAACTGTCCCTCCCTGCAGCTCACCGACACTTGGACGATTAGCCCCACTAACATAACAAGACAGGAGCGAGGCGGTAAAACAGCTTAGTGCCAAAGTAATGACGTGTGGCCACTAGTAGGACATTACCATCCCTCCGGCTGTCACAACCTAGAGGCAGGGTCATTGCGCCCACGATCGCTCATCGACCAGCAGCATGGTTGCACCAGTTTATGTTTTCCGCTTCTCTCTGCCTAATATCTTAATGTTCTTTTATTTCGCCAGAGATGAGCGGCGGGTCCGGTGGCGGTGACAATCAGCTGGCGCGTTGGTTCTCTCCGGAGCTGCTCGCGCGCGCCTCTGCCGGCAAGCTGCCCTCCGTGCACGTACCCAACGCGCTCTCACTCGAAGAGCTGGAGCGGCACCACGCGCCGCACCCCGCGCACGCGCACGCCGCGCCCCACGCCGCGCACTCGGCCCAGCCCGTGCGCAACTAACCGCCCGCACTCGCCGCCCTAACGCCGCCGGAGAGCCGCCGCACCGCGCTTCGCCCCCTGATGGAAACCCCCACACGGAACTGAACACGTCTCGCGTCGGTTCCGAACGAGTCAGCCGCCCGGCCGGCCCTACTCGCCTACCTCTATGACAAATGTAACTAACAATGGGAGACGGGCTCGGGTTCGGGCTCCACGACGCGCACCGGAGCCTCGCAAGTGTGCGCCGCCACTCCGCAATCAGATTGTACCGACACATCCGCGCCTGGAGGTAGCCGCTCCCCGTGTCATGGACGCGGGAGCGGGGGGGCGCGGCGTGTGGGAGGGAGTGGCAGGCGCTTCACGAGGATAAAGCGTAGTAAAAACGTTGGTACGCGAGGGCCCGGCTCGAACACACTCGCAGGCTATGAACTGGCCCGCGGGCGCGCGGTGCGGGCAGAGAGGCGCGGCGCCCGGCCGCCGGGGCTGCCCAACGCTAACCGGACTGCTGGAGACGTACGGGGCGCACCTGTACTACCTGTGTACCACCTGTGTGCTGTGCAACAATTTTTTATCTGCTTTTATTGCAAATATTAAATTAGTTTATCAGCACGGGCACGTGCGGAGGGGCGGTGGGCATGGGAGGCGGCGCTTGTGGTGTCGCGACGGTCGCCGCTCAAGCAATGTTCAAAATCAGCGGCGAGAGCGCCTGCCCCCACTCCCCCCGCCGCGGTGTTGCCGTGTTACAAAAAAAAAATCAATCTTTATTGATAAAAATATATATTCACGGCGGCGCCCCCGCGCGGGCGTGCCCGAGGAAAATCGCGACAGAGAATTTCGTGTGTGCAGAGAGAGTTACGCGGTGAGTGTGTGTGAGTGAGAGAGGAGAACGAGGGAGTTGTGGCTGAGCGCGCGTTCGTTTGACAGTTTGCCGCTTACCCCCTATTAGCGGGTACAGTGAGGAACAAGTGCCCGTGGAAGGATTTTGAGACTATTTTTTTTTCGGTCCGTGACCTTGAGTTATTGTCTATTAACATAAAAGACGATAATATTTCCCCTCGCATGCGTCGCACGCGAGTTTTTGTTACTACGTTTTTGAGATAGGTAAAAAGACTTGCAATGAACGAGATGAATAGATTTTGTCATTTTCATCAATACACGTTTCACTTTAACAAAGGAGAGAGAGAGAGAGAGAGAAAGAGATATGAGCAATATGAAAAATGTATTCTCTTTTCTCCCCGCAAAGCGGAGGCAGCGCGACGAGACCTTTTATTGAATTCGTTAGGACCACTTTGACCTTTGAGAGCGTTATTTATGAAACATTCGTCGATCGTGTACCGTCCATGGTGTTGTGTACGCTGCGGCGGGGGGCCGGGGCGGGGGGCGGCGGTGCGCGCTCCCTCTCCCTCCCTCTTACCCCCACTCCCCCGCTGCTCTCACGAAATTCCCGTCGGTGGTGAGGGTGCGTGCGCGCCGCGCAAGAGTTGATGCGTTCATTTACGAAACGAAAAATGTCTCCTGTAAGCTTTAAATTATTCATTAAAGAAAAAATTTGAAAGTTGACCCGACGCTTTTCATTTGTCCAACGGGAACAGATAAAACAATCAATCAATATATATATATATTATGTAAATAAGAAATATATAGAAATAATGTCAACACATTGCCATCGGGCGATTTTTGCTCAAACTTGTCTATAAATCTGGGTATTTTTTAATGAAATCAAACTATGTGTGTGAATTAAAACTGCGGTTATTATTTGTCTAATTAATATATTGTATTGAAATTTTTAGATGTTGTACATAAGTATTATTAATATTGTTTTTTGTTATGATATTTGGTGAAACAGCTTCCTTTGTTTAACGGTACTTCTTAAAAATTACCAGTAACGTGCACAAATGAAATTTTTTCGTTTCCCGTTGTCTAATTATTTTTAATAACGAGTTTTTTTCATTTTCCGATGACTACGTAAATTATCAGCAAAGTGCACAAACGACATACGTACTTTTTTTAAAAGCGAGAAATATCGTTTCCCGATCGCAATGTGTTAAGAAGCTTTAGACCGTACCCACCTTATGTACTGTTCGATTTCTTTAAAACTAACGGTGTAAGCACTCGAGTTGCCCAAGCGTGGGCTAACGGGAGAGTTTCGAAAGTAAATTTTAATTGAGATGGAGGTTAGTAATTACAAGGCGCGTTTTCGCGTTAAGCAACAGGTATAAATATTCAGTATTATTGCATCGGGAGGAAATTGTTCTAGGGAAGAAGAGGAGGTGAGACAACCCGCGGAAAGTCTAAGGGCCACCGACAGCGACATATTAAATCAACAAATAGGTTTCTGTTGAAGACATTTTGGAAGGTGATATATAGCAATCGGATGTAGATGAGAAATTGTGAACATCTCCAGTTTACGTACTAAAAGGTTCGACTCCTCGTTTCTAATAGGAACAGCTAAGGAATGGAACAACTTGCCGGCGTCAGTGTTCCCGTACAATTGCGATGTGGGCGTCTTCAAGAGTGAATA
>DWLS01004033.1:0-14640 GCA_018246255.1 Pachliopta kotzebuea | reverse complement strand
CCCTCCCCCCCCCAAATGGGGCCCCAAACCCACCCCACCCCCCCAAAAAAAAAAAAAAAAAAAAAAAACCATAACTGGTCAAATGACCCATTTTAAACTTTCGCATTAATACTGCACGTATTATTAACTTATTACTTCTCCAAATTTAACTTTATGACTTTTTCTGACTAATTAAATGTACTGTTCTTATACTATATTTATACTTTTTTGTTTTGTTTATATTGAGTAATACCTGTCGTATACCGTTGTCTACCACATGGGGTCATTTGACCCAGAGAACATTTTTTGTTTTATAAGCTTATTAAGTATTTTAATCGAAAATATTTTTTTATTTCATTTCGTATGCTCAGTACTATAATACTTATGTTCTAAATTTTTTTAAGTTCAAAAAGCGACGAAAATCTTTTTACATTCTATTCAAGTTGTGTAAGTTGTAGAAAGTAAAATTATTTGTTTGAACTTTATAATTAGATTTCACAAAGAGGACTTAAACAAGTTAGTTTTTTTAAGATGTATTTATTGTTGTTTCTATTTTTAAGGTTTATTACTTGTGTAAATGACAATATTTTAATAAAGAAAAACTTCCATTAAACAGGAAGATTGTTGTTTAAATTAAGTGCTGGTTTTAGACATTTTATACCTAACCTTTGGTGAAGTGAATTTAACTATATTATAAAAATCTTAACTAATTTTCTGTTCCAGTGAACTTCAAATGACTATAATTTATTGTTAAATAACACAAACGTGAAACTTAGTAAGAGTTTTGTTTTTATGGCGACTGAAAGTAATAAGAACGGAAAGTCTGTTACAGACCATTACACAACGAACTATTTACAACAAAATTTTTGTTTACACTTATAAATTAATTATTATTTTTTAATAAACACATGAGAAATGACTTGAGATGAAGACGAAAAGTCTTAGTTGAAATTAAAGCTAACATAGTAACAAATATAATATTTGTAAAATAAATTTCAATCCCTAATTAAAAAAAGAGTGGTTTTTAAAGGTATCATCTCGTAGTTTAGGTAATTAAAGGAGGAATTATGCATAGTTATTAAAGAGATTTTGAATTTAAATTTATTATTGTTTTACAGTGTCCCTTCGAACTACAGAAGTCTTTAAAAGGCGGAGTACCAAGTTCCATCGCGGTGAACACCGCGAGACGAGCCACCTGGCGAGTGTACGAGGAAGTTCACGAGAAGTACATAAGCGCTGCAAATACCACGTCAGTAATGTTTGAAGTAATTTTAAATACATTTTTGGTACCAAAATATCCATCATTATCGTGTGGTTATACAGGATTCGACTAAGCTTAGAAGAGTTTAAAATGGATGGATATGAGGTTAGGAAAAGATCGTAATAGGAACCTATTAGTGAATGGTTATGCTACAACTCAAAGATGACTTGGTTTTAACCCCACTCAGCTGTACCATCCAGAGGAAAGCTGACATTAACAAAAGCAACAGCATGATCATGCGAAATCGAATAAAAACATAGCGTATTTTATCTACAATAACCCAACACGATCTCAATTGTACTTGGTGTTATGACAATGTAGACCTGAATACTTCGGCTCTTTAATGTTGACTGCCGTATTGTAGTAAAAGAGGTATATTGACAAAATTAGAATGGTAACTAGCCAGGATATTATAGAGGGATACTAACTGATATATACCTACGTGTTTCAGGATCGAAGTAGGAACTTTTGTATTACTATACAAGTTAATTACAGTGCCACGTATAAAGGTATAAGAAACATACTAATAAGGCTACTTGCTAACTTTGATCTTATGCAGTTTGGTAAGTAGATTAAGTACTAGATTATAATTCGCTGCTTTAATTAAAATTGCAGTGAACTATTCGTTTAACTATTTAAATGGAGTAAATTGCGAAATATTCAGCAAGAGTTTTTTTGCGTATGTAATCATAAGTAAATGTCATTTTATTTATTACACAAGCGAGTATGAAAGTAAAAGTGTAAATTTTACGGTTCCATTGCGTTGCTGCGGCGATGTAAACGTTTTTTTCTATAGAAAATATAAAACAACTGTATTATAAGGTTTTGTTGTATTCTTAACATTAATAATCGGCCGGTTTGGTAAACTGAATTAAGTTAATATTAGGATAAAATGAACTACTTACTGCTGATAAAGAATTGCCAAAAATCGTTCAATCTTTTTCTTGATATTTTATATATGTTCATTATAAACACATGTATACGTAAATTTTTGAATTGATTATAACTACTGTTCCGTAGTTTAGTGTTCAATTTATCCGTGTCGTGGAAATATAAAAATAAACTAAAGGAACTCTTGGAAAATTGCCCAAAAGATAGTTTCTTAACTTGTACGGTACTCGTTTATTTTTATTTTGAAGAAAATTTTAAAGTAATTAGTCGTTTGAAAATTATACTAATGACTATAGGAATAATTTTTTAAATGTTTAAATTGTGATGATTTCGGATGAACCCATACTATTATTTAGTACTTATAATTTCTTCTAGTTTAAATATTAGAGTAGTTAATTATATTAAGAATTTCGTTTTGTCTCTACATGACGAATGAATATGGCAGTTATTGCCATTGTGGTATTTTTATCACATATAATCATGATCATTTTTATTGGTGGTAACTCTTCGATTGAAGATTGTCTACGTAAGTACCACCACATCTCCTATTTCTACCGCCAAAGAGTACCGTATTTAATACAGTGTTCCGGTTTGAAGGGTGCTGTATGCTAGTGAAATTACTAGGGTAACGAGACTTAATACTTTATGCTAGTCGACAAGCTCAATGTGGTGCTGTGTGTACTAACTTAACTAGCGCCACGTTGTTAATGGCAAGCGTGTATCATTTACCGTCAGGTGAAGACGATCTCTAGACTATAAAGCTAGTCTTTATTATCTTTTCTTACTTAAAAAGAAAGGAGTTGAAGAAGATTGATGTTGTTATATGAAACTATAAAACTGATTTCCATTCATTTCATTTCCATTTAGTTTTTTTCGGCATAGACACCTAAAAATATAATCATCTATGTATTATGTTAGCTGTTTTTTTAGTTTTGTTCTTTAATAATCAAGTCTAGGAATCATCATTATAAAACTGATTTTTATTGATTTCTTTTTAGCACGGTATAAATGACAGGTATTTCCACAGTGGCCTGATATGCCAGCTCCGCCCAGAGCTGGGCCAGTTTGGTGTCTATACTTTGAATGTGAGCGGCGGCGGTTGCGACGTGCGGACAGACAAGGAATCCGTCAACATATACTTACGTGAGTTTATTATTAATTAACATTATAACAACAACAGTGTTAAAAATAGCCCTCAAGTTTTATTATATTAAACTACTAGACGAAAAGAACTTTCTTTCAATCGTAAATAAATGGATATCACAAGTTTAATGGTGGTAGGTGCTTGCCAGAGACCGTTTAGGTATGTTCCATCGCAGCTCCTATTCAGGTGAACGTCTGACTCGTCTTGTTGCCTTGTCAAATAAAAAAAGTGATGAGTGGTGAATAAAAAATATAGTTTTATATAAGGGTTTTAAGAAGAAGTGCAGATAATGGCTTCTGGACAATCGAAAAAAGTCTAGCAACTCGCAATAGATTGGTTCGTAAAGGTCTTCTCTCTATAGCTATCCTTTAAATGTGTTGGATAATGCGTTACTATTATTATTTTAATGAAATAATGCAGAGCAGCAAGGAAACAGTTATTTATTATGTAAAGTTTTTGCTATTTATATTATTATACTTATGAGTTATTGTTTCTACATATGATTTTTTTTTCTTTTTTTTCGTGCATTTAAACTTTCTAAATTAAGATATAAGAGAATAATAAGAAGACGACGATCAGTAGGCGGGTCTGAAAACCAGCACTACTTGTTGAGACCTCGGCCTTTTCACACTAATTATTTTTACTATTTACTTACTATTTTATGTAATGTGTTTATAGTGTCAATAAATGTCTTATTAATAGAATATAACTCTTTAGTTATATTACATTTTTTTTTAATCTAACTTTCACAGTTCACTTACCTCAGCATCTCCAACCTCCTTTGTTGTTTGGTAGAGAATGCCCATAGACATTAAATCCACCTATTGTACCCTAATGTTAGGTGTATCAATAAAGTTTACATACATAAAAAATAATAATAAATTAGATAACAACCATAATTAAATTTAATGATATATTTGTTTCTTTGTTTACATTATATGTAAAAATATATGGAGTTATTAACATATATCTTTTAACCTTTATACGAGGTAAAGACATAAGGCCGTATAAAGATATATTTCCCAATAAGCACCACAAATAAGGAAAGCTAAAAGCAAATTTGCATATATAATTTGTAACCTGTGTTCAATAGCTTGCAGTTTATCATCAAACCCTTGACACAGAACAGTATCGTGCTGTCCAGGCAGCCTCGGTTTTATCTGCAGACGTATCTCGATAATCTGTTTAATTTTATCTCAAGTCGTTTCGCCTTGTACGTTATATAAACGAGGTTCCAATATCAATATAGTTTTGTTTACATTTTTCCTATAGGTATTCGCTGAAATTGGTTCGTTGTCTATATAATTTTACTATGTTTAGAATGGTACACGTATTTGAAATAAACTTCGACATATATTAGAATATAATTATTTACATTGGGAAGCAAAATGCGTGGTTTTGAGATTAGAATACAATCTGCAATATACATGAATGTTGAGTTTTATAGCTTTAAGAGAAAAAACCGTATTGTTCAGTCTTTGCATATACTAATAATTAATACTTAGTATGGCTTACTTAAATATGATTATGATAACAAACATTTGAGTAAAGATGAATTTACTAAAAACTCAATCAAAGTCAACTATTTTGATTTTATTTAAATATATACTGTATCGATGTGGTCTGAAATTGCTAACCCTTAGATTTATTAGATTGTCGAGGACAATGCTTATGCTGTTTTACTAATATAAACTTGTTGTTTATTTGATATAGTTTTTTGATGTTAACTCAATATTATTTTGTACGTTTATCATCTTAATAATTTCTGATTTGATTTTTCTAACTAATTGTTATTTCCAACACGTAAATCTGTCGTCAACTTTACAGCAAAAATTTCATTAATAAATACTACCATTTTCGTTAATTATGTACAAACGAAATTTTATATATAATATGTTCATTAGAAATACATTTTTGTTCAGAAATTAACCTTGAAATCGTCTTTAATATTTTTTTGTATTGAATGTTGTGGTCATGCAATGTGCAGGGCGATCTCGGCGATATTATATCTAAACCAGTAAAGGCAGACGAAAACTGGTTGCTGAGTCCATCTAAAATTAGCCAGCAGTCGCAGTAAAATCTAAGATCAAGATTCCCTTAATCCTGTTCTATGGGAGTCATCGCTGAAGCATGTTTCCTTAAAAGGCGCGAAAACGCGTTTCTAGTTCTTCTTACATGGAAAAGAAACTTCATTTTCCTCTAACACTTTATTTGCAGTACTGGGAAATTATACGACAGTGTGACTTGATGAAGGTTTACCACAATGGCCACTTCGGATGCAATTTTAAGTGTCTGTGAGATTATAAATCCTTGTATTGACCCTTTACATAATACGCCTTTGATTATGTTTATGGTGTATAAACAAGGTGGTGTATTAACAAGTAAATATATGTGTGATTCTAGTAACATTATCCTCGAACATGATAAAGGCTTTATATTTAACATTACGTTAAGTCATTATTTTTTGTTATCATACCTACTATTTTGTAGATTTTTCTAAAACTTCATATAAAGTAATTGTTCACTTATAAAAAATTGGATCTCTTTATATTGTAGATGTAATAGAGTGAAAATAAATAAATTCTAGTCACGCTCTAAGGGTTAGAGAGAACGGAAATTGGCATAGCTGTCATCTCAAGTGAAAGCAGTTAATAATTCATATAACAAGGCGACAAAATGCAATAAATCTGCAATTTTTTTCAGTCATTGTGTGGTGACGGGCGTTACATGATGGAGTAAACTAATGATAGTCCAGTAGTAAAATAAAAAGCGCAAGCTGCATACGGCTTGAACACAGTCGAGAAATAGCTTCTCGGTTCTGAAAGTAAACGTAATCATTTTTTATTACGATATCCGGTTAATAAATAAAAAGCAAACATTTGAAGAAGCGTAGTAGTTAATTTAAATCCCAAGCTCAATTTTTCTACTTTAACTAACTTTATACACATTTATTAATACCTTAGAGAAAAATTAACTACACTTTAAGTTAATAGTTAATAGCGCATTTTGGTCATAAGAAGACTATAATCAATGTTTAATAAAATAAGCAATAGATGTTTAAATATACGGTGAAACGATGTTATTGATATTTAAAGCTTTAAAGTGTTTAAATGTGTTCAATGTTTACTCGTCTTATGTGACGTTCAATATTCACTAATACATGTTTGTATCAGAACAATATTATTTTATACACATGATAATGAATTGTTCGAACATGAATCACATCGTAATAATACCTTTGTCACTATATAGATATTATTGATAGATCGGTATGAAGTATGGACATTGTGTTCCTTGAATAATATTCCTTGTATTTCATTTATGTGGATATTGTTCTTGAAGGTAAAACAATGTCTAAGAGGTATTCACAGGAAACGCTGAATTCTACATACATTAATAGTATTTTATATATTACAATTTTAAACCAATTTTTCTGGTGTTTAACTTCTACTTCATTTAATAATATAAAATCCAGTTATATTTATACTAGCAACTGTTGTTAATTAATTCTCATATTTACAGTGTACAGTTTTTCTGAAAATTAACATGAGAACTAATTAAACGGGAATATAAAAAAGTACTGTGGCTCTCATAAGTGGTTCATTGTTTTAGTTAGTTCGCATTCTCATAATATTTATTCAAGATTACGACGATTCAATGTCCTTTTATAGTTCATGAGTCATGAAAAGCCTTAGCCAGACGTAGTGCAATCAGGAAGACACCATTTAAAGTAAGTACTTCGTGGGAGGATGATGTTTATTCCTTATTGTTTTATAATTAATGCTTATAATGATTATATAAATATTACATTTTTCATAGTATGAATCTTCGTATTAGTATTTTTTTCGTGCTTGTGTGTTACAATACAGCTGGAAGACAAGCGACATTGGGTGGGCATCGCGAAACTGTTGCCCCAAATCCTTTGTTCATTGTCGAGACGACTTGCCTTGATGAACATCATCCGTTATACCCGCTCACAGACCGTTTTAGCTCTTGAATCAGTGCCTGCTTCATTTATGAATACGGGTTACTTTTTATAAGTACTTTCATGTCTGCACTGGTGCCACTTTATCTTTCTTTGATAGAGACCTAACGAAAAATTTTAGTGATGAAAAATTAAACATTAGCGAAACTGCGTAGTTTGGATCTATGTGCAACGACATATGAATAAGAACATGATAATATTTGTTACGGTAACAAAATTATACGATATTTAAATAATCACATCAAAAATACAAAAATCAAACAAGTAATTTTCTTCAGGTTCAGCGTTGCAATAGAGAAGCTTAAGAAAAAACTATTTATTTAACGAAGACATGTATAATAATAAAAAATCCATACACTAAAGGATTATTTTATTCAGGCCCTTATGACTTTGTTCCTGAAATCATCATGTAACTTACTCAGTTCCTTCAAGAATATGTATATTAATTATATTATTTATTCCCTTAACTTTTTCTTTCTAATAAATATTTTATTTAACAAAGTCATTAAGAATATTTTAAATGCTACATTCACGGGCAAGTTTGTTCAGATTGCCGTAAACAGAGTAAAATAAGTCCCAGAAAGCCATTCGGCTGCTAAGGATTCTGTGTTCCAATTTGATATCTGTATCAATGACCAGATATGGTCTTGTGTCTGCAGTGACTGGTTCCCAAATAACAGGTATCAGATCAGAAGTCTCCGGAATAGGATTCCTGAAATACGAAATTTATATTTGTTAACAAAAAATCATTGATTAATTTTTATTCTTATCTCTCACAAAATATTTAATGGTTATTGAGGAAAAAAATCTAATAATATTATAACTTAAATTCTATTACCTGATTATAACATCGTATACAACTCTTCACTAAATGCCAGAGTTGTTTTTAGTTCTTTTCAAAGGAGTTTGCGTGACATATTAAGTAATTTTAGAAAGTATATTATCTGTAGTGATTTTTTAAATAAAACAATTTTGAAATTTTCAAGAATAAAACTGCCTAAATGTTAAAGAACAGTACTTTATAAAGTTTTTGAAAACCTCACCCGTATTTGATAAAGTTTGCCCATAACGTTATAATGCGATTAGTGATCAATTGGTCTGCATCATCTACTCCGTTCTTATTAGAATCAGGAAACAAATATTCGATTTCTGCCGAATGGGCAGCATCACTGTCGTTGTCACTGACGTAACTAAACTCGTATTCATATATAGGATTTGCATTCTCATTTAGTAAATTAGTAATCGTTCGCTGTGTTGGATGATTGTGTGCAAAATCTGATTCGAAATTTTCTAATTGCGATGTAACTTCAGACGAAACTGGTCTGTCACCAATATAAAAAAGTCTTACTATCCTGGCAGCTTGATCAAGTTGATCATCGTTAAGATTGAAATTGTTGCGGAGTTTTTCGTAAAATGGATCTTTTTTTAAGTAATCATTGCCCATATTGTTCACTGAACCATGTGCTTCTTTACTGGTGTGACCGATCAGTATTGGTGTATCTCCGACCTTTCTTTTATTAGAAAGGGAAAATGGATCCGCTTCGACGAAGTTTTCTACGCCACTGAAAGACTTTTCTTTACAAGGACCTAACTTTAATTTAATTTCTGCCGCAGTTGCTGTTACTAAATAGGGCGAAGTGCTAGTTAGGAACGATAAAGCTCCTTGAGTATCTGTAGTGTTGAAACCTAAATGTCGGGATAGTTTTAACGCAGCTTCAAAGTCTCCGTTCACGAACATTCCTTCACTTTGCGGTGTACCACTTTCTGCGATAACTTTACTAAAGAGTTTTTCTTTATCTGAATATAGGTGTAGTAAAACTGAGCTAGCCCCAGCATCTTGCCCGCCTATGGTGACTTTATAAGGGTTACCGCCGAACGATCCGATATTTCGTCGTATCCAGCGTAAAGCTGTATATTGATCTTTAAGTCCCTGGTTGCCCGGTACGGAAGGATCGTCAAGACACATGAATCCGTAAGGTCCGAGTCGATAATTAATCGTGACTACAATAATACCCTGTTTAACCAGGTCGTGAACGTCATACTCTCCACCACTTCCGCTGTCGTATTGACCTCCGTGCATCCATACAAAGACTGGTAATGGGTTTAGCATACCCGCGGAAATAGGCACGTAGACGTTGAGATAGAGACAGTCCAACTGACCGACTTCTCTTTTTGATCCCCTTGTAGACGGCGCAAGTGATTGAGGACATTTTACTGAACCATCCTTCGCCTCGAATATTTCCTCTTCAAAAGCCGCAGCCGTTAGCGCTGGCTAAAACAAATTAAATAAATAGTCTTGGCGAAAAGTGAATAAAAATAAAGATGTATATTATTAAATGTAAATGAAACTTGTTAGCGAATAAAGACATTTATGTTAAAATTTATATGTTATACAAACTTACCCCAAAAGGGTTACTCGAATCCACTTGAGCGTACGGTATTCCTAGGAAAGCTGAGTAAACATTATCCTTTGACTTTTGACCTCTCACAAGGCCTTGTTCGATGAGAACAAGCGGGTCAACTCGCAAAATCGCGTTGTCAACATAGTTTGCCACACAGAACATACACAGTAACCAAAGAAACTTCATTATGAAAGTGCCATAGAGTAACTATTGAATAGTGTGTATTCTTCGATATTAACACACGCGACCAACTCTGTAAATGTATTGAAATTTGCCGTTAGTTACAGGTGTCCAGTTCTTATCTGTATGAGATGGTTTTTTTCATGTTTTATCTACCAGTAGTCTGAAGTGTGGAATATCTTAACAATGATAGCAATTGACAAATGTTTGAATAAAATTTAATATTTTGACGTAAAACAGTACAAAAAAAAAAACATTTCACGTGAGGTTTTCTTAACAAGCATAAACCTAGCACGCGTTCATCATTCTCCTCATGACTTTGACGTTTTAATGATTCTAAAATTTCAAACTTGCTGTTGCTTGGAAAATAGCCTGTTGGTAGTCCTTAATAAAACTATTGTTTTTTTAAAGTAAAGTTTATGTTATTTATATGCTGAAACTGTGGATAATTTTTAGATATTTATTCATTGTTAAAAACAAAAATTAAAAAGGAAAGAAACTACAATGTAGGCGCCGTGATCAAGTGGTAAATTTTTCACCCTTGCTGCGTTGCGGTAGCCTGAGATCATTACGTATATCCTGCCCCCGGTTTACATAGTAGACGTCAAGAGTCTCCAAGCTACTCAAGAATCCAGTCTCCTTTTACTCACCTCGTGCGACACACAGGGGACTATCTGCACTTGCTATACATATATTTAACTTTTTGAATAGATTTTTTACGAGACATTGCATTTGATTACACTTGAAACAAAAACGCCCTTGGCATGTACTACCTTAGTGTCTACTCACTGTTGATATTTGAGATTAAATGAATATTAAATTGACTGACATTTGACATGAAAAGGTTTCGGTTGTATCTTGTACACGATTAGAAAGGCAAATGTTAAAACATTCATCAAAAAGATGGATTAAAGTTCATTAAATATAACTTTTTGTTAAAAAGATGTATGCCTCTGTTATAAGGAATGTTTGTAGAAATATTTAAAACTGTTATCTCCTTATAAATACAAGTTTTTAATAAATACTTAATAAAAATATTTATTATCTAGTTTTTTACAATATTTAAAAATTAATTTGAAATATTTTTGTTACTCTGACAGGATGTCCGTTTCTGTTCCTATTATGGCCTTTAACGAGTATATAATTCAAAATATTAGTTTGTAATACCCTTCTCGTTTTAAAAAATAATGTCTTTAAAGTAATCAAATCTTTTAGTAATATTATGTGATAGTAGTAGATAGTAAATTGGGGTAAGTTCTTTATTATTTACTTTATTTCAGCTCTACTCCTTGTTCTGGCATTGCTTCTGGGAGTTTGGGTTCTGTACGGCTTTGGAAAGTTAATACTGTCCCGGATCAGAAGGACGGGGAAACTGCGCTATGGTGACAAAGAGCTGGCTATACAGCAAAGGCTTCGAGCACTTGACACATTTAGAGGGTGAGGAAGAAACTATTGTTTATGCAATTTAATCTTTTTAATGTAATAATCATTCACTAAGATTCATATTTTGTGTAATAATTCACAAGAGATCTATGTCTAGCAGTGGACGTCCATTTCTTGGTCCAAAGGTTTGTTTGTAAAAAGGTTAAGTGATCATACTTATTCAATAATGACTTTATGTATATATTTTACTAGTATTGCAATCGTGTTCATGATCTTCGTGAACGACGGCGCCGGTGGTTACTGGTGGCTGGAGCACGCCACATGGAATGGTCTCGCGGCAGGCGACCTGGTGTTCCCTGCTTTCCTCTGGATCATGGGAGTCTGTATTCCGCTGTCGGTCAAGAGTGCTTACGCTAAAGGCATACCCCGGTGGAAGATCCTTCTACATATACTTAGGGTGAGTTAAAAGTTCCTAATAATATAGGCATATTATATCCCTTATTTGAAAATTTTGTTTCAAACTTACATTACACTTATTAGATAGTCTGCGTTACAAATACATTATGATTCTAGATACTATATGTTTATTGTATATTCCAAAGAAATATTAATACATAATTTAAAATACATTACACGAAAATAAAATCTACGCAATAATGTTGAAGTATCCATATATAAAAGTGAGAACAAAAGGGAATGACTAGTTCGGATATAAATAGTAATAATTAATTCAAAATTGAAGTAAAATAAAACAGTTAGGGCTTAGATTAAGCAATTAGGCACAGCAGACATGAGTTTCTGAAAGTGGCAAGCTAAGTGGATCGATATCAACGAGACTTGTTTATGCAACATCTGGGAGATCACAGTCACCGTGAAAGCACTTACTCATCAGATTAGCTTCGGCGAAATAAGATATGTTATTGATAAGATACATAAGACTGTTATAATATTATTTATTTAAGAACTAGCAATTAAATATGAATACTAAGCGAAAACATATTCGACCTCAGTTATAAACCTAACTTTATAACTTCGATAAAGCTTTTACATTTAAAAGTTGCACCACCGCTTACGTAAAAGCCGGTAAGATATCAACTTTTCTTTTGTGTGTGTGGTTATACGTACTTTATACATACAAACACTCAAACCTGTAATGTTAACGTCATTACGTGTAACCAGTGTTATCGGTAATATCTCAGCTAAATAAGCCTCATACGCTTCACGTACAGAAATTTATAATTTTTGCGATATCAGACAGAAGCCTTTGCTTAGAAATTAATCAAATTTAATATATAATTAATAGTATAATTGTTTTATAAATTATATTACTAACACAATTCTTTTATATAAATACAGAATTTAGTAGTTATGAATATATTAATTTATGAGCTATAAGAAACATAAAAGTTTTAGTTTGATAAGTACCAACAAATTACTATTTCTTGTACTACATTATATTGTATTTTACATTAGCTTTATCATGGTATACTACTATTCTAAAGACTTTCGCTGCATTACATTAAATTGGAGTCTGAACGCTGATGGACTAATGTTAATTAGATGTTTTTGTAGAAGGTATACAAACAAATCGTTTAATGCTCAACCATTAGCAAAGAGAGGTCGGTGAGAGCTCCGGAATCTGATGCATCACGCGAGCGCGGAATTTCTAATGAAGTATTTCGCAGAGAGGAGCGGTTTGAATTATTTATCAATATGTTTACTTCTAAGGAGTACGTGGAAGATCCGACCGATGGTGTCTAACAATAAGGAGGTCCGGATGATGTAATAAGTGAAAGTGAATTGTTACGTTTAAAGAATAGCGGGACAAATGTTTAAAAGCAGTACTGTCACAACAGGAAGTCATTTTAAACTAGACATGCTTAATGCTAATGCAAATAAGGGTAACTCTTAATGTAACACGATGATAATTATAGAAATTAATTGATCTCATATTTAAAATTCGTAATGCGAGTCTAAATTGGAACAAATATGTGTTTCGTAGATCCTAAAACAATGAATAAAAAATTTCTAGCTAATCTAGACTCCGAGATTATTAATTTAAATCAATATTAGTAAACATCTCCTGGAGAAACAAGCCTATTCAATTAAATTAGCATAAACTTATTATTCTTTAAACGACTTAACGAATTTTTTATAACAGCTTAGATATTAATTGTAGCTAACATTGTCAAATGAACCGCCTTTCAAACTCGAAAACTAGATCAAACTGCGACCATTTGAATGTATGTTGCGACACACATACACGTGAGAAGTATTTGGTATATAAAGAGGAAAGAGGGGTGGGAATTGTGATAATACTATATATTTTAATATATGTATTTAATATCTTCAAAATTATTTCGTTATTTCACTCACACCTGCATACAAATTTTACTTCCTGTGGTTGGCTAGTAAGAAATGCCTCTGTCATTAAGTCCACTTTCTGTACCTTTTGCTAAAGGTATAAATACATATACTAATCTCTACCTTGTCTATTTTTGAGTAAGCTAGTTCAATCTTATAAAATATATGATGTTGTTAAATTAAATGTTTTATCAAAAAATGCAGCCTTTAGTTTCACCATATGGGTTGTCTGTGCTTGCGTGCGGCTGTATATGTATACAGTATTAAATGTACACTTCTTATAAAATATAATGACATCTCATAATTATCTATTATGTCGACAAAAATATATTATTCCTTATAGAATAAATAATAGTAAATATAAACTGAATTTGTTCAAAAACTACATAAAATAATGAGAAGTAACGTTAATAATTTTGTAGTAACTTCTCATGGATATTTGTGTTTGTGGAATTTTTGTCATGTTTGTCATTTGTATCCAGCGTTCGGTGATGATGTTCCTGCTCGGGATATCGTTGAACACGATCTACGGGTCCAACATGTTAGGTGAGCTGCGTATATTCGGCGTTTTGCAGCGGCTGGCCGTGGCCTATCTGGTTGCAGCCGGTTTTTATGCGCTCACTGCCCCCAAGTACTACACGCCGCCGAGGGTAAGCAATATAAACATTACGCTTTAAACTTTTAGTACATTGATTTAAAATTTATGTTTAATCCACGTTAAAACTATTGAAGAAATTTTAGCTTAATTTGGCGAAAAGAGACGATACCTTGAAGAAATACTCAAGACAAACGATTCTAATTTTTGCGGTTGGTTTTTCTTTTTAGAGGAAATAAATATTGTAATATTTAAGGAAAAAAATATTGTAAAAGTTGTTGGGTAGGTGTGAAATAAGTTAAACAGTTTTTGTCAACTCCCAGTTACAAATATTATTTAAAAATATAATTAAGCAGTGTTAATGTTCAGCACTTACATGTGATTTACCCTCTGGCTATCTAATTCCTTTCTAATTTTACACAAACATTGCAATAAAAGTCACACTACTACTAATTA
>DWLS01004032.1:0-14642 GCA_018246255.1 Pachliopta kotzebuea | reverse complement strand
AAATACGGTACTCGTAATACTGTCGTTATATTATTTGATGTAAAAGATAATATATAAGTCTAAGACAACGTGAAGTTAAATCATAATTAGCGAGCAATTTTCATAGATTAGAAGTTTTTAATTGAAATAAAAGTATGAAATTGGTTTCTGAAATTACATATGGATGAAAAACAGCCGCGAGACCGCAACAGTCTGCGGCTTGCCAATTCATTTCACAATGTTCATTGCATTTATTATTTTTAACTTTACGAAATGTGGCTTAGTTGGTGTTGTCTACATTGAACAAAGACTCTTTTATGACAAAAAACCCTGCGAGGTAGATTTTTTTAAAAAAGCACTTTTTTATACAATACACAGTTTTATTCCGTCAAAGGAATACAAAGAGGAACAGGGCAGTATGTTATGTTATAACCATTGGCCAGCAAGATTTACTGACATCTATCATAGTAGTGTGGGCGGTTTACAATGCATCCGAGAGCCAAGAAGTTTTAAGATTGTATCGGCGACAATCTGAAATCGTAAAACATAAATTAAACGGGCATGTAACAATACAAGAAGCTGACACGCCGTTTCAGTTCCACTTTACGTCAGCAAAATATTATAGTGAACGCAATAGCCGTGCTCGCACCAAGATATGTAACTATTTGTCATTCAGATAAGATAATACTGAATGTAATAAATTGCTGAGCATGGAACTCCTTTAAAGTTAGAGAGATTTTCTTGTACTTAATCTATGGTAGTAAGCGGATCACGTCAGCTTATTTGTGTTTGTTATGAGATCGAACCCCCTGGCGCTTTCGCACTGCAGTTGTCTTGCATTCGCCCTTCCAAATGCGCAAACTTAACTTGTTTGCCGTATCAGTAGAACTATCTTTATTGGGGTTGAACTAAATATCATTTGATTAAATTTATAGGTCGAACCATATTGCATTAACTCCGTAATTGAAATATTAGAGCAACGTAATTATATAACACAAAATATAGAGGTGTAACACAAAAGTAGTCATTTTCGCTTTTATATGGGTCTAAAAAAATTGTACAATGGTCGTTAAGACACTTGTGTTAACTATGTCAGCAATTGTCTTTGTTGTGTTAAGATAGTTTGAGTGGTACTAGTTCTTTCTAGACACTGACACGAAGATAGACTCCCGTGAAGAATTTTAATTAGGTGAAGTTCCAAGACTTGTATTATATGTCACATTGTAACAAATAAACAATGAAGAAGTTACTTTAAATTATCTTTGTTGTTTAAGTCTCGTTGCAAAATTTTACAGAACGTTTTAATACAAATGTTTTAGTATAAATAACTAGATCATTTAAACCAATTATTTCTTTACCAAATTTTGTTCTTAACTATGTGCTTTGAAAATCTTCTATGGAATTTGAAAAGAGATTTCGTTGTAGCTTATGGCACCGACAAATACAATATTTTATTGAAATTATCTAGCTGTTCACGTCCTCGGATTTAGTCTACGCCTTAAAACGTGCAAGTTGTAGTTATACGAAATTGGAACTCGGCGACTGCGATTCTCTGAAAACACTACAGCTTTAAATTTCAATATATTTCTTGTTCAAAATAATTTAATTTTAATATTAAAGAGTAAAACTCTCCAAATATATCCTATACATCAATCTTATTAATCATATATCTATCAATCTATATAAACTATCCTATTAATCAGAAGATTAGTGATTCATGCATCCCGTATATCTAAATCAATCTTAAGCTACGTAATATTTATTTATTGCCTAATAACTGATATTTATTAGACTCAGTTATTTTAAGCTTCAAAATTAAATACAATACTATTAATTATACCTTAAAACTTAAATATCGTAAGACTGTTGCGCTTATTTAATTCGTTTGTATTTTTTGCAAATGGTAAGTACAGACAATGGAAAAAATAGTTATACATAAACATAAAAATGAAGATGGTATAGGGATCAAAACGTTGTTAGTATTATAAAACATATAGTAAATTTGAATCCAGTGTAATAATAAGTATAAAAGTCGTTTCTTTGTCACTAGACTTTAATAGCCATAGCATAAAAACAATGAAGGTACTAACTACATTTTACTAATAATAAATAACTCTTTGTGACGTTCACAAGATATAAGTAAAGTCGAAGACTATATCAAATATCTTATAATTTTTAAATAAAAACATTGTTTGAAGACCAAAAGGTGGTAAACTATACTTAACATCCTATGTCTCAAAGCTTAGTATGATGCTGAGGAAACATGCTTAGACCACGTTATAATGGAGCACATCAGTCAATTCAAGCTACTGTTCTACTTAACATATTGCCGAATTTATAAAAATATAACCAAAAGAAATAAGAACTACACCGATGAAATAAGCAATAAAAATTTTGTAAGTTAAATTAATATTAAATTAAATAGCCCAACCTAACTTTAAGACAAAAAATTATAAAGTGACTCGTTTAGACTTTTATTGTAAGAAAATATAATAAAAACAGTTAAATGTGTACATACAAAAGAAGCAATAATAAATTAGACTTTTAGACATTACAGAATTTGCCTTAATTTAAGATCACAGAGAAGATTGTAATTTACAATAAATTTGATGGCACCTGTTGTTTTTAATTTCCTTTTATATTTGAAGGAAACTTCTAAATTAGAGAACTTAGTAGGGGTACGTAATGAACAAATTTTAACGGAACAGAAATGTAATATATATTAATTTCAGCTTTAAATAATTATTTATATTATACATATACAGGGCTCTATGTGACCTTGACAGAACTCCTAGTATCTATTTCTTGATATTTTGTTTAATATGAGTACATTATATGTAAGTACAGAGGAATAGTATATGCACATGATTCTTTATATTGTTTCTTTAAACGTTGGATTTTTACGTAAGTAATTACATCTTATAAACCTTTATTGTATGCTAAAATAGATTGTACTCATTTTAACACATTTGTGTACGGTATTTTATGTTGTTTGTCAGTGTGGGCCTAATATGGTAAGGACGTACAAATTCATTCAATCAAATTTGCAAATTCGTACATTCGACCGCTTTGGTTCGTTAGCGAATATTGTTTATGCATTAGTGACATTAAATAATGTCTACCAATAATACACGTTTAGTATCATCAGTACGTTAAACCAAATTAAAATTTGTTTCTAACAAATTTGTCCATGAATTCGTTGTAAAGATTAAAAAAGAGAGGTAATATCGTAATTCTCGAACTTCTGTGAAACTATTCTGTGCTTAATGTTCTAGTATGTTATTAAACTTAATTTTATCTATTAATTTTTATTATACAACAATGTATTAACATTAAAGAGATTTTAAGTATAATAATATTTTGATTGCAATATTATATTAGGAAGTAATTTTCCAAATCATCATCTTAAAAGATGAACGTTCCTTGCTGGACATTGGTCTAAATGTAAAAGCTATTTTATTAAACCACTCTAATATTTATTAGGCGTAAGAGGTCCCACACAACAACACATAGTACCCAAGCCAACCTCACATGTTCGTGGTGCACCCTGCTAATCAATAAACGAGGTGGCTATATACCAACACGCATTGTGCCAGTGTGGTAGGAGATGGTCCAAATCCTCGAGCAGTACGGGAGGCCCATGTCTAGTAGTGGACGTTAATCAACTAATGATGATGTTTATTTATTATGTCAACACAACTTTCTAATGTGAAATCCAAGACATTTCTACACTATAAAAAACTAAACAGTATTGCTGGAAATATTCTTAATACTTTTCTCATATTTGCCGATACATGGTTGTATGCAAAGATTCATTCAAAATATAAAAACAATGTTAACGATAAATTACAGAAGTATTATCCTTTTAATATTCTTCAATTCCCTTCACCATCAGCGTTGATGTCAACCATCGGATTTAAATTGACAGAAAACTTATGCGCTTAAATGAATAATTAGTGTCTGCGAAATTAAGAGGAAATAATGCGAATTTTCGTGACAATCGCAGAGCTTTAACTTCAAATCCAGCAAGTAATTGAATTACAACGTTAAATTCAATTGTGCTCTTTTTCATTTATTATTCTGTGTATAAAATTGAAATTTCATAATTAAATTTTGAACCGAAAGTAACTTTAAGCTTAAAATTAATAGCACGTAAAAATTTTTCAAATAATTTATACAAATATGTCGCTAATTAATTAACATCTGTTATGTATTACATAAACTTTATAAGTACTCACAACGTATAATATTTAATCAACGATTTAAAATGTATACATATTTTAAAACGCTATTTCATTAACAGAACGAGAGTACTAAAATAAGACGCTATCAATAATGATAAAAAATTTAAAATATCAAAAATGAAGAAAACGATTTATACAAAACATGTTCTCAAGCTAATATGTTAGTTGAACATAAAAATAACTTACATATATTGATACTTATACTCAAAGATACAAAAGTTAATTTTAGACTCCTGTTTATGAGTCTTTATAGAAAATATTCTTTCTTGCCTTCGTAACACTGCTGCTAAGGGTTTGCCTTGTACTTCGTCGTTGGTTCGCTTCCTAAGTAACTTTCTTTTTCAGTCGTCTCTCCTTTCCATTGGTCAGTGTGGGCCGAAGCTTACTTACATTTTTAAGTTTTTTTGCCCTATTTCCTTCTCTCATTCTTTAAGTCATCTATTCATCTTTTTTCATACTCTTATTTATTCCTTTATCAAGGTGATATATTGCAGAGTTTAATTGGTAGTTGACTTGTTCTGATCCTTTATAAGGGTCAGAGTAATTCTAAAAGAGCATGCTTCACCACAGCCAAATAAAAATGATCATAAAATACGATAAGTAAAATTTTGAGAAGTATCAGGTGTAATCGCTGTATTGATAGTGAAAATGACGGGGGTTTTTTTTATAAAACCTCATATAATATTGGTAATTTGTTTAATGATACAAAATTAAGTAATTGTATACCTCAATCAATTAGCGGCCGGCAGCCCTGGATGTTGGTAACGCGTAAACACAAGTCGCTAACGAACCGAAGCAGCCCCTGCACAAATTTGCAATTTCGATTGGCGCTGTTTGCCTGTACCGCTACCATTGTGCTTCACTCCCCCCACATCATAATATTGCTACTATGTAAAAATGACGTAAGCTCTCAACACTTAAGTAGTATTACAATCAATCTTAATTTCATAGGTATTGTACCTCATTGGTAACGTGGGTTCGAACCAGGAATGAGAAGATCCGTAGAAGAACTAAGTTCAGTAGGTAATCCTGAGAATTGCTAGACTTAAGTGGCAATGGACAAGGTATTGTACATTGCTCGATGGTCGGAAGGCCGATAGGGTAGAAAGGCTCAATAGTGGTAGTCGCGTGCCGATAAACGCGGTACTGGAAAACCACCCAGAAGTTGTACCAGCGATCTGGTGAAGGTCGCGGAAAACCGGTGGATGCAAACAGCGCTGGTTCGGTGAAGTAGAGATCTTTGGAGGAAGCTTATGTTCAGCAATCGGTATTTATTGGCTGATGATGATGAAACCTACGCACAGGATATAGATCCATAATGAGACAGTTTCCCGAAAAGGAGAAGACGGTAAATATCAGTGATAGTGCTTCATCGTTATAACATAAATTAGAAAATATCATTAAAAATATCAAAATATTATTTATACTATGTTATTATATTTAATAATTATCAACTAACCTTTTTTATATACTTAAGTAATTTAATTGAAATATTTTCTCGTTTATTTCAATATCTAATACAAACTTCGATGATAATCTACTTTGAAAATTAATTTAAATTTGATATATTGAATATAAAAAGTTTGTGTTTGTAAAATATCAACATAATTCGATTACACTAAAGTTGTTCATACTTTAAACCAGCGCCTTCACCGTTTGTGGTCTCCGACCGTAGTTTAGAAACGCCTACAGACTTATTGACATTGGAAAGCTTATTTGTTTCAGAAATATCACGCCCGAGATAGACAAAAGCTCTATCGACTCGCTTAAGATTATTAATATTTGAAAATTTACAGCATTTAATTAAATATGAATGATGCTTTTGTTTGTATGAAGGCTCCATTTGAAGCTGCTTGAGTGGTAATGTTATTGTTTAAGAGTCCATTGATTTTCAATTATACCAAAATTATCACGAATAAAATTTTAAATTCAAATTAAACGATAGCAATTAACTATAATTTATTAAGCAAGTTCATTACTACAACTTATTAGTATATGTCTATTATAGTATATGTATAAATTATTACATATATATGTTATCACGGACAATATAGATTTGCCATCAGCAGATGTAATAGTCAAAAGTCCAATATATGTACATATTTATAGAGGACCTACATTTTGACAGAGTTGGCAAAATTTATCAACGAATTTTGTTAATATTTTCATCACAGTAATTTAAAATACAAGAATCCTGCACATGCAATGGTAATGTGAACGATGTTCTGTTAATGTTAATTAAGTATATCATATTTGTTTATTTTTCGTTGTGTGTATTGTTGTGAATGTGGAACTAGCCTGTAAGAGATTGTTACGCTCATATAATTGTATAAAGCCAGTGTATGTATATTGTAGATTTAATTTAGGCGTAAACAATTGTTGGCTAGTCAAAATAAATAAATAAATATACATATATAAATATATAATAATTTTTTTAATGAATTGCTTAGGTTTTTTTTTATAATTTCTGCTCTTCCCTGATATAATTATTATATTATTCAGGGCTTTTTTAACTTATATTTACATCTTTTAATACTTTTACTATCTTATCATCTACCATGACAAAACCTGTGCATACACATATGTTTATATAGTGATAGTCAAATACTCTTATTTCTATTATTAACAATAGTATTTATTCTTTGACATATTATATTATAAACTTATTTCTAACTAATTTATATTTTAATAACCCGTTTAAACTATAAGTATGAATTCTAAGGCCTGTTTCCTGTTCAAATTCAAATCGTAATGTTTACGATTTGCTTATGTTTACTTCGTTTATAAATAAACGCAATTGTTCCGTAATTACATACTTATCGTTAATAATCCTTGTTAACTTTTTCTTTAATAATTTTTTATTGCTCAAAATGTGGTACAGCGAATACATTCCAATAACTAATCTTTACTTGTTACTCTACTATTTATTTATTTTATCTTTCCTGTCCTACAGGATTGCCTGGTAGACATCGCTCATAGCGATAAAGCTGCCCCTGCTAACATTTAGATCATAAGCTTAGTTTAAGTTAATTAACTGTATCATAAGTTAATTAATGTGAGCAATAAAGAATTTTTCAATTAATAAATCAATAATTTAATATGCGCAACAAACTGTTAAAGTTTTAAAATGATCATCAACATCCAATTAACAGATACATTTCCAAAAGCATACATCGATTTTAATTACATTTTAGGGGATAAAGTTATTGATATCAAAATTATACATTTCCGTGACGCATAAATCCTATCATAAATTATTCACAATCACTTTTATATGCTTTTTATTCATAAACAACACATTTTGATCAACGCAATGCGATAGAATCGTAAAGCCATCTTTATGTAATCTCCCAAACGTCTCCACTCCCAAAGGATTTTTGTCACAATGTTGTTTTACGACTTGAATGTAAAATAGACGGCAGGTGATCTCCGTTTAATCTCCCTCTTATTTACACCGCTTTACCGAGGTGATTGGGGAATTATGAGTCATTAAAACGTTAAAAAGTTGGCTTAAATGCGCAAAATTAAAACGTATTACTAACCCCGATGATTCACAAAAGAATACTGGTTATTCATTTGCTAGAGACCGTCACATAGCCGACGCTGTACTGCCTATTAATGTCGTCAAGCAGTAGTGTTGCATACATTAATGAGTTCTAGCTAAAGGGTGAGTTAAAGGATAGTTTAATTACGGGAGTAACAGGGGTACATATACAACTAGCGCCTCGTTGTTGTAGTCAAGCGTATCGTTTGCAACAAGGTGAACGGTCTACCCGTGTAGTCGCTTCGCAAAATGCATTCCTCTCTCAAAGCTACAGGCATTACGTTTAATCTCTGCCTGATACATAACATTGTAACATAATGCAATATTTCTATCTATATGGTCAATGAATGGTCCATATTTTAAACATAATATGTATGTTGTATGTTAAATTATTAAAAACATAAAAACTCGTTGTTCGACTCTTTACAAATAGATTGTTTAATGGTAGTCGGTAAATATTAATAACTATTAGAAGACAATCAGCGCTCTAAATCGTTTATAATGTTAACATAAACCTGGGATTTCGTGTGAATAATGTAATATATTAGTACCATATTAAATTAATAAAAATGTTTTTTTTTTCTTCGACTTGGCAACGATATAATCAAGACGTTCACCTGATATTAAATGATACACATGCAAATAATAATCTGGCGATGGTTAAAATGGTATACATAGCACCACATTGCGCTCGTCGCCTTGAAACACGAGATTTAAGTCTCGTTATACCAGTTACTTCATTACCTCAATGCCTCTCATAGTTGAACACAGTAATTGCACAGTACTGTTTGGTAGGCAACGGAAACTGCGGTGGTACCTACCACGATATTTGGACCTCACAAGATAAATAAATAAAAAAAGTTTATTTTAAATTTTCATCGAAGCAACGTTTTAAATTTTTTTGGAGTAATGTTGATTTTGCTGAAAGATTGGTAGAAGATAGTAGTATATAAACGGTCGCTATAAAATTGGCAGTTTCGCTTCGCAGGACGCTAACCACTCAGTCGCTTTGCAAGTTTAACAATATTTCAGTCTGCCATCACACGAACAAACCCGTTTCATTTTATTGCCGGTGCACGATGGACCCTCGCCGTTTTATTTCCCATAACGCTATTTCAAACGTTCGAACATTTTAAATAAAAGATTTTTGTTAAATCAGTAAAATATTCACGTGTCCGTTTCGAAAACATTTGCTATACATTGAACGAAAAACAGCAGCGAGCAGTGACAATGGACACCGAACAATACATAACATGTTACAGAAATGTCTAATACAATACAAAAAAAGAAAAAATTGGCTTTGTTATTGTATGAAAACAGGTTAATAATTTGAAAATTAATACGGAGCTTTAGACCCGCTGATAATAATTACATTTTGATTGAAATGATTGCACCTAATTATTCATAAATTAATATCGAATGTTATAAACCGAACTAACCACGGAGCGATATCATCGGTGTGCAGTCCATCGATTAGTCGGCGAAGCTCCTATATACACTTAATTAAAATCCAATATTGTCTAACCAAAATTGATTACTAGGAACCTAGCTCGCTCGACGTATTTAGTCTACCTCCAAGAGGCAAGACGCAGGAGGCACTTGTTTATTAAAGTCTTTGTTACACCGCATCCTGCATACAGGTGCAGTTCCTTTGCCGTTGTTTTCTTACTTTAATGAAATATAAACAATATTATCACTAGGATTTAAACAGTACATAAACTCATGAGTCATTTGCATACCCTTCTCAACTTTTTGTATGCATTCTTTACAAACATATTTATATGGTTACTGGTGGACTAGTTAGAGACAGCCTAGGTAGGTTTCTCAACAGCTCTGAATTCTACCGCCAAACAGTAATGTGCTAACATTACCGTGTTCCGGTTAAAAAGGTGTTTTAAGCAAGAAAAATTATTGGTGTAAAGAAACTTAACACCTTAAGTATCAAGTAGACGACTACAATATATACCATCTTAAAAGCAGCACGTTGTTATGAGCAAGTGTATCACTTACCATCAGGTGAACGTCTTGCTCATCTCGTAGCCTAGTAGAATAAAATATGTGTATATTATTTGGTAAAAAGTTGAAGATTTTGGCTATATAAACTGTCTAAATGGTTAGTGCCTTAAGATTCCTAAGACAAAAATCTGTAAAAGTAGTTCCCATTATTCAACTCTCCTAATAAATCCTGACCCGTCAAAATCTATTGAAGCACTGCTATTTTTTACTATATACATCATTTTTACCCAGTTTCTTCATTATCACGGTCTTTATCAAAATGTTTTATTAATAATAAATAACTTTGTACAAAATAAAAACCGATTTAGAAAACTTTTTCGCTCTTGAAAGGTTCAGTAAAATAAGAATTCACAAATGACTTGAAAGACGGAAAATGGCTATGGAACATAATGTTACTATATAATATAATAAATATTATATCAAAATTAAATTTTTTTCGAACAATCTAATTTAAAATCTAAATCTTAATAAACAAACATCTAAAAAGCAATCGATGTACGATTTCGTACAATTCATAGCAATAAACCCTTTTAACAACTTAATATAACCCACGTAGTGGTCATTCGAAGTCGGCATTTATAATGAATAATGATCAATAAAATCGAGTAAAAAGCGGCCGTTGCTATACCCGTACTGTTATTATAATATTATAACATCGCTCGGCCAACATGACATGATTCCGATTTGTTTTCTTTGATATACATTTCTCGGCGTGAGTTATATGCGTGTTTGATCTCGGTTATTTAGTCCCCTTGATTTGAAATAATATTTAGCGGAGAGGGAACTCGCACGGAGGAGGGGACCCTAATTAATTAAATTAAGTTCGGAATACGTTTAGAAACAAAGTTCGCAGCGGCTATCGCGGAGTTGTTAACAGTGTAGGGAGATGATCCCTGTATTGAAAGCTGTTCGTCCTCGCGTCCCTAGGGCGTCCCTCATCCTCCAACCTGCATAGTAATAGCCAATCATATTGTGTTTACATTCCATCGCCGAGTATGAATAATTTGTTATTGTCTGAACAAACATGACGCGACGCAGTGTCACGGTCAGTATTGTCTACCGGATTAATTTGCGTTCACCATACGCACGCAATCGACCTGTCGATTCAATGCCAGAGAAATCAAAGAACCGCTCGCGAGGCCCTCTGTTATTAAAAGATTAAAACTGATCGAAAATTCAATCACGTTATTGTTTTTCTCGTCTTTCAGCTAATGAAAATTGATTTTTTAAACAAATAAAATGAAATCAATTATTATTAAAAAGCTACGAATCCAATTACATATCACAGTGTAATAATATTAACTTATATTACTAGTATTAAACTCTATTACTTATTTCATTATTTGCATATTAACGATTTTCAAATTAATATTTTTGTTTAATTTTAATTCTAGTGGAAAGATAAAGTTGCGTAATGACTCTATTGAGTGTCTTGTAATGTAGAGCATATTGGGAACAAGAAGGGTCAAAGTCAACTATGCAGTGTACCTGTCAAAATAAATCAGCTATTGGCAGTGCACTGTATGAAACTGTTTGGCGTGTCGCTATGGCTAAGGTCTTAGCTTGTCACGCGGTGGGTCATAGTTCTATTACTGGCACACCTGTTGCCGAAATGGATGATGGTAATCTTTAAAACCCGTCTAGCAACTACTCTATAATCCTAAATCTGTCGCCATAACATAATTTCTGGTTCCGTTTCCAACATTTATGAACCAGAGTATTCTGGGCGAGTAATCTTCACCATCCACAGCCTCACTGTCACTTAGAATAAGCCCATTACACTTAAAAAATTCTTTATATATAGATATTAGAAAGTCAATATTATTCAAAGATAACATCACTGGAGCAGAAATTTATTCGACATGAATATTGATAAGGCTTATAAAAGTCAGTTCGATGCATTTTTTCATTCCGCCACCTAATTCAGTTAACACAATTACGTTAACGAACCAATGTTGCACAAATTTGATTTCGAAACCTTTAGCACTGATGATTATCGATGTATTTTACAATTTAAATATATGTATATTAAATGAAACTTGTAATGTACAAAAACCGACTATACTCTCTCTAACCACGAAGGCTTTTATTATAAGTTACACGCTCCATTCATAACGATTTACTCAAACTCAAAATGTGCTATGACAGCAATTTTTATTTCAAGATACACTCAAGACTTGAGTCTTTTATTTATACAAGCCATAGTGCACCTGTGACTGGAACCTAACAATGTTTGGCGATGACATATTCTATCATAACCTAACAAAACGGTCTTTCACCTTTTCCACAATGTAGACTTTATATACTAGTTATACGTACGTGAAGTCAGAATTGCAATTGAGAAAGAAAACAAGTTAATACTAATTATTAATGAAGAATAATTTTTTGGTGATTGAACGACACTGAACTATAGATATAATATAACTTTGTGAACAGATCTTTACTTTCTTGGTAATAAATGGATTCCAAAAGTGTTTTATTAAATTCAAATATTCTTTTAGTTTTTGATAAATGGCTACCGTGTCGTTGAACAGATAATAGATTCAAGATTACATACTGAAGCAGAGTTCTTTGATGTTTTGTTTAACTGCAAATTGCTAACGGTCCTTACACCATTATAACATTACTGAAAGATTCATAGTGTTTTAATGAATTATAATAGTAGCTATAAAAGTTTAATAAAAAAAATTTATATGCTTAAAAAGGTTAATGGCCGTCGCTAGTCCATTGTCATATATGAATTCGGTTCGATTTATTTTATAGCTCGTAAACAAGTCAGTAACTTCTGTCACTCTCGTTCAACGCTTTATTGTAAATAAGATTTTACAACAAGGTGAGTCTCCAAGAGCTTCATTGTTTTTAAACTGATTTCTACCCAGGTTTTTTTTAATAATATACAAAAACAATGCTAAAATAAAAACTGAATAATTTGTTTTATTTTAATATCAATAATGATAAACGTTTATATATTAATTGTATTTGCCCCGCTGCTATGAATAATATTATTGTCTACTATTCACACGTCATGACAAATACGCAATTATGCTATCCATTTACGGAAATTTCTGTGAAATATCATCTCGGAAATATCATATTAGGCGTTGTATTAAGATAGTAAACATATTTTTAATGTTATAATAAATCTCTTTTTATGAATTCAGAATAAATCAACCTCTATTCCCCAAAAAGTGTGCCCTAGAGGATCAATCGAATTTAGCAGCAGTCATTATACGATTCCTCTTAGCATTGCTTGCCTACTGAACCACATATTTTTTAAAATTTTCATGTAACTACACTTCATTCGTAACACATATTTGCTTACTTTTTAGTTACAGTTTTAGTTCCAGTTATATTACTAAATTATAAACCAAAAATGAATTCGACATCTACACAGCGCGTTGTATTCAAGGGTTAAAATTTCCCTAACAAATTTTTAAAATCAAATTTTTAACTACAAACTTCGGAATTTTTTTAATAACCACGGTTGCCCGATGTTCAAATTCTAATCAAGTTTTAAATTGCAGCTATTCTTGTCTACTGCGTCCGCTCCTCGCGTCGGGATCAGGCTGAACTTTCATCTCTCCTCTATGGTCCCATTCCTCGTTAGGTTCCCCTTAAAACTTCGCCAGCGACTTCGCTGCAAAGTTTTTTAACTTCAGAAGAGCTCGATTCTCATGATTAATTAATTCGATTTTATGTAAAGTTATTTGCGGCCGCGATCGGTCGCGTCGGTGTCCGTTATTTCATGATTTGGGTCGAGGGGCCCCTCTATATTAGGGGTTGTTTTTGCTTGGTCACTGCACGGAACGGTCTTGTAACATTCCAGCTTTACAATTTTCGCCCTTTTTTATTTCTAACAGTTCAAACGCGGTCTGCTTTTTTTTATTAGGAAACTCAATTTGGTCTTTTTTTTTGGCAAAATTACTTCTCTCGTTTTCCCCGTTTGCGTGTCAAATTTTCATCTGATAATCACTGCTTAAGAAGTTATAAAGCAAAAGGAATATTTTTATCGCGGCAATATATCACAGTACGTTTAATAAACGTCAACATAGGTTCCTATTTTTTAAAAATGATGGATAGAACTGCAGAAACATTTACTCCATGCTAGTTTTGTAAATAACCAATGAAATAAATATAAGTCTTAAAACCTACGACATCATTGGTTATTTTGTCAGAGATCATTTAAAAATTCGTACATTGGACACTTCTGTAGTACTTTAACATAAGTAAAGACATGTGTAACGTGTTACAAAATTGTATTTTTAATTTAACATCTATAATTTACTGGTGGTACTTCTCTGTTGTAAGAGACCGCCTAAGTAGGTACTACCGCAGGGTATTGAAGCCGTAAACGTGTGCAAAACTTTACTATTCCGGTTTAAAAGGCGTTGTAAACTTGCGAAATTACCGGGGTAACGAGACTTAGCACCTCGGGTCTCAAGGCGTAGAGTACTATGTGATGCTGTTGTAACGAATTATAATAATTCATAATGATAAATTAATTATTTTATAGTAATATCATATAACGGAAGACATTACAACAGCTTACATAATTATTTATTTCGATTAATAGGGGTTATAATCAATAGATACAGTACGAGCATATGTGAAAAAAGTCCAGAAAGGGGGAGTTCATGTAATGAATTAGAGACGTAAGTATAGAGGGTTCGAGTAATGATAGAGTCGTGCGGGCGAGCGGCGCGCGGCGAAGCATAATCGCACTCTCACGCGTGTGGGGCTGATGGGTATTTTTTTTATTTTTTTTTTTTTAATTATCGTTCCCCTGCGTGTTTTGGGTCAGGGTCCTAGTTCATCCATACCAGTTCTCGCTTTCATTCTGTTTTGCGTACTATCATTCC
>DWLS01004031.1:0-14643 GCA_018246255.1 Pachliopta kotzebuea | reverse complement strand
GTGGGCGGCGGTGAATCACTTACCATCAGGTGACCCGTCTTGCTCGTTTGCCTCTCAGATGTTATAAAAAAAAAATGATAAAAGGAACTTTAAATATACAGGGGTAGTACAGTCCACTATTGATGTATTCAAATCATTAAATTGTCTACTTACGATTAGTTTCTGATGCGTTCATCCACTGCTGGCCTTGTGGTATATTGTGACAGTTAGGACACACGTATTTATGGAAAGGTATAGCAGTCTTCTTAGCTAACATAGCTTGTAATTCAGTTTTAGTAGAGGGTACCTAAAATAATTTTTTATATTAAGAAAATACCCACACGTTCATTGACAGAGTATGTATTGCATATTATTATATTGATTGTCAGGTTGATAAAGATGTAGTAATGTATTATTTTTTTATCCAATTCTTGTATTTATGTAATGGTTTTAATTATTAAAGTTACATGAGATGATGTGTAATAAAGTTTTACTATTTCGACAAGGATTTTATATTTATTTATTTAAAAGTTCATTTGCATACGTAAAGATTCAAAACGGCGGACTTAGTGACAAAGGCATTCCCAGTCTGCCTACAGTCTACAGGATTTTATAGAGCTTCGAAACATTAATAAAATAATTAACAAATATTTGTTGCAAACTCACTTGAACTTTAGCATCCACTTCGAAAATACTTATCGGGAAGACCCTCGGTTTTGTTGATGTGTTTAATGGCTTTGCGTTTCTGGCGATCATGTTCAAGAAACGGGGTATCAAGTTCGGACTTGGATACAATTCTATGTCCGATGGAAGAATAAAATGAGTCAGTGCCGAATCTCTGGCGACATTCCTCGCGACGTTCACCGGATATAAAAGGTTTTTCGTCTTCATGTAAGTGGTTGAGGGATTTACGTTGTATGGGGGTTGAGCTGTACAGTTGTATGGAGACGAAAGAAAACTATCTGGATCTGGAATCTATAATACAAATAAATTATGAATTACTTAACGTTTACAAGTAAAAATATAACTTTTTGTGACATGTTTAAAAGTTAATGAAAAATATGAAATAATCTCAAGTAGTAAAAGTTGTACCCATAGAATAGGTCCGTTTTATTTTAACATAACAAAACATACAAGAGATGTTTTTCTATACCCTTTCAATTAATGGAAGCAAGATTTATATAATAAAAAAGAAAAAGATTAAGTTCTGAAATATTCAGACGAAGGTTTCCTCTTATAAAAAACCACCTACCTGGACAGGGTCTATGGTATATCTGCGTTTCACTCAGTAATATGCTCTAGTAAGGAAAATTATGGAGCTAATAAAACTAGATATGGTCAAGATGGCGTTGTTAAAACATCGTGGTGGAGCCGACGATGGAAGATCACTTACCCAAATAACTGACCATACCCTCTTAAACAAAAATGTATATACTAACCTTACTAGGTATATGCTTGTTAGAGAAGAAGACGTGGAAAGTGACGTATTGACGGATGAGATCGTTGCCGAGGCAGTCACGAAGATATCGAATACTATCCACAGTAGGCGCCAAGTCCGCTCCCGGTGCGTGTATCGCCAAACTCACCGGGGCCATCCATCTGCAAATAAAAGCGGAATTTATAAGAATATTACTGCGTAATATCATTGAAAGACCGTAATCTAGAATATCATGGCGTGACCACTAATGTTAGTCTCCGTCGTAAGTTTATAAGGATATCTTCGTCGTTAATAATTAGTAGTTAGTAATTCCAGCACGAATGCTCAAATTAACACTATTTATATTAGAGCCAATAACACAATGTCATGCAGGAAAATAACTAATAGAATTCTGGTTAATTGTTAAAGGATTCAATAATTATAACATTGAACTAAGAGCAACTGTACATATTTACTTTTTTGTTTGAAATTCTTTCTAGTTATGAGTTTACAAAGATAAAAATTAACTAACAAATTTACTTTAGAAATTATTATTATCGAATATACATTTATACTCAAGATTATTCTCTTGTATTTTATCTATAAAATGTGGGTTTATGTTCTAAATATTTAATTAGAAAGTAATGACATTGTATATTTATGCTTTAACAAATTTTTAATGTTCCATAACATTTGTTTTTTGACTGAATGTTATGGGATCAGTGAAATTCCCCAACTGGTTACGTTCGGAACAATGTGACCACTTGCTATTAACATCTTTCAAATATTTCCTACTAAATCATTTTTGATACAGCAACTAGACAAGTTTACTTTTCAATTTTCATTGGCCTTTAGTCGTTTATTTTTAGAATGTCCTGTATTATCTCTTACTCGTGCTTTGGATTTACAAACAATGTAGAGCATTGCTTTAATGCTGTCTGCAAGGTTTGCAAAATTTTCAGGAAAGTATAAAAGAAACTAGTTTATACTTTTGTTTTCAGAAAATGCTTTTATGTAAAGGAATCTCTAGAAATTATCTGCCACGGATATAAAAGATGGAAGACAAAGGAGGGAAAAGGCGCACGCCGGTATGTTTTACTTTTATGAATTTCACATTTGTTCTCACTTTACACTTTGTTAGCAATGCTGTTCACGCTCCACTTGATATTTTGGGTTCGGCGTCTGTTCAAAAGAGGCCGACCTTTGTCTATTTCTATATGATAGCTGATTATTTTTCTCACAATAAAAACTGTACTAGCAATCATTAATAGCTTAAAAGTTAATAGAATCTTGGGATACTATTGTGAATAATTTTAACAAAGCCTAAATTGTCGTATATGATCTTGCTACATATATTTTTAGATAAAGTTCAATCGTTTATGAGTTTCGGTGCCGCCAAGACGATTAGTTTAATAATTGGAACGAAAGCTAATTAATAGATAATCATAATATAAAAATGCACAGAGAAAGATAATTATCAATATTTATTACGTCATTATGATTTGGTCGTATTAAAGTAATATTATTTTGGGCAAACGGATCATAGTTAATCCATATTCATACATTTAATTAATCAGTAAACGAAGCAATTGTATTAAGTTATAGAAATATCGTACATAAAATATTTTCAACGCAGTTTTCTATTTGCCGTTGGTTTTACTCTTGGCTTAATATTTGGAGGGTGTCGGCGGCGGCAACAGCTGTTAGATCAATATTCCGCACCTTCATTAGTTGCTCTTTACTAGCCACTCCCCCGCCGTATGAACTAAACACACCAGAGACTAACGTGACTGAAAAAATTTAAGTGTTAACAGACACACATTTACCTTGTTTGTTTTGTTGTATATCATATAATTTAACTAAAGTTATAATTACATACTAATATCAACTTCAGTTACTTTAGTTATTGATTGTCGATAAAACATTTTTTTTTTCCAGAAATACATTAAATTATAAAAACAAAATTGAAGACTTATAAAGTCGGCTAATGCTCCTGAGCCACGCCTTAACGTCCTAATACCCTCTATAGAGAAGAGTACTATTTCTAATGGAGGAATTGTTTGTATTATTTTAAACAATGTAGGCATTAAAATATTACATCTAGCATTTACAATTAAAAATTAGCTTTTTCGTATATCTACAAAGAGGAACTAAGATAAAAAGATATCTGAAAAAATTTAAAGTTTTAGCTGCGATTAAAATTGTTAAAACTTTTAACGGAAATACGAACGATCTTATATAAATGTATTAAATGAGACATCTAAATGTTTTAATCAATTCTTAGTAAAAAAATATATCAAAGACAACGTTAAATTAGTTTCTTTTATAATACAGAATAAACTATTCCTCTTTTGATTCGCACTTGACCGTTTTAGACTTTAATTGTCGGTTAAAAAGTTCTTGTGTGTTTAACCTTTAAAGTTATGAGAGGTTAATCAGAATGGGTTCACACGGGCGTGCGTTAACGACCCGCGTGGTACCCGTGAGATCGATTGTAAAGTCAACACGGGGCTAGACGTGTTTGTAAAGGGTCGAGCCCTCGAACGTTGTGCTTATACTGCAGTAGTGATGTCCCCGGGGTCCGGCTGCCTGATCGATGCTTAGTTACCAGCTCGTGCATCAAGGCCTATACGTATGATTACAACTCGAATGCACATTACTATAAAAGAGAAGTGCCTTCTTTTATCCGACAAGATAAGCAAGACGTCCATGTGATGGTAAGTCATAGGATTTCCCATAAAATGGCGCTGTTTAAAATTGTAAACAGCACCAATGTGGCGCAATGACGCTCGCCGTCTTGGGACATAAAGTATTAAGTTTCATTACCATTAGTAATTTCACTAGATTACAACGCCCTTCAAACCAGAACACAGTACTGTTTGGCGGTAGAAATAGGATCTGCGGTATTATCTACATATACGGTCTCCAGCAACAGGGACATTTGCATTTTAATATTAAAGTTTACATCACCGCTTATCATCAGTTGAAATCACATGATAGCACTGGTGTTTATAATTAAAAAAGAACCATTTTGGTATATAGCAGGAAATATTTTAAAACAATAAATTTGCTTCATATACATTATTCTTTATTCATCCTCGCCTGGATATAAACTTTTGCTAATGCCTTCCCCCAAATGCGATCGTCAGCCTTTTGCATCCACCTACTTCCGGCCGCTCTTATGAGGTCGACGGTCGTTTGGAAGG
The DNA here is from genome assembly GCA_018246255.1 of Pachliopta kotzebuea. Taxonomy (NCBI): domain Eukaryota; kingdom Metazoa; phylum Arthropoda; class Insecta; order Lepidoptera; family Papilionidae; genus Pachliopta; species Pachliopta kotzebuea. The sequence goes on along the minus strand of DWLS01004031.1, from coordinate 10,041 downwards.
GAGGGCACCCTACACCACTACGTCCCTTACGCGGCTTCAAGTCGAAGACTTTACTTTCCCATCAGCATTCATTGACACGACAGATGTGGCTAAGATATTGCCACTTCTGCTTTCAAAATACACAGGTTAAAGACGTCGTATATAAACTTTTGTATGTTTTAGAAATGTATGTATAATAATATTATCATCACTAACATTGCCTAATAGACGATCATGCAAAGTACCTCTACTTTACTTATTACACACAGCACTAGTTGTACTTATTTCACTTTGTTTTAGGCAGGTAAAGCATTCCAACAGTGTGTTATTTTTGTGTATTAGATTGTCTGAAAACTTAGAGCCCGTTAATGAGAATCGAAAAAAGTATTTATTACGCACTCTTCAATAACACAAAGATAAGTAGACGTAACCGAAAACAGGTAATATACAAGAGATGAACAACGAAATTATGTTAAACGCAATTTTTTGGCTATGGATTCTATTGTACGACCTACGACGACCTACCTTCTCTAGTATATCACGGAAGAAGTAAATTATACGCGTTCTATTTCGTACAATAACTATTAATGTTGTTTATAACGAGAAATGTATTTTTCTAACGACGCATTTGGAACCGCGGTACGTTTTAAGATCATAACGTTTTTTGCGCGTCGCTTCATCTAATTTGTACAATTGAATGGCTGGATAATCATACGTGGGCGACTCAAGAATGTACGCTTACTATCCATCCAACATTATAATTCTTAGCTCATGTTTAAAAAAATATTCCGGTAATATGCTTTTACTGTCGGTAGATTTCTCTTGCCGGAAACAGTTCAGTTTGGTAAGTTACTTATATAGTATATATTCTATACCTACAAAAAGCAAAAATCAATTTGCGAAATTACTCAAAAGGGGTATGAAAATGGATTACTAATAATATTAACGATTGGCGAGGGGTCTATTCCCAGAGGGGATTCTTCATCAACCCCGTATTCATTTAGAATAGAGGTTAAAGCACACTTAAATATCTTTTCAGCTCTAAATAGATTAGTTCAACTCAACACATTTTTAATACAATGTCATTCGGACGAAAAGTGTTAACAATGGCTTTTAAATTACCGTAAAGTTGAACGAGTTACCGCGTAGAATATTTGAAAGAGTTGAATGTAAATCTAATATCAAGCGAATGTATGGCGAGTTCGATTTAAAAAAAAAATATGTGCTGATCAAAACATCCAAAATAAGGTCGCAATTACGTTTCGGAGTTGTTACATACGATAAATTTAATTTCACGTTGGAGCGTTTGACCTACATGGGCGGACCGCAGTCGCTATGCGGATAACAGTACAGAGAGATGTTGATTCCGTAATGGGAGACGGTGCACTTGGCTGCGACTCATCTGGGTTGACCGCACGAGACACACTAGAGTTCTCCACACATACGGGTGGTACACCTGTTCCACTACGTAACTCCAAATACGTACTTAAAATTTACTGTATCGGCGAGACATTAAAAAATATCTTTCGCAAACCTGATTAGTAACGGAAGTAAAATATTTTACATTTTGAGACAATAAGCACTTTTAATAGACCTATGTACAATGGTGGAGTAGAACAGTCTATCAGTTGAGTGGATGATGATGAGGCACTTTTATTTCTTTTTACTCCGTAGGAAATGTTATTAAGTAATTAATTTTTTATTCAATAGAACAAGACGAATAAAACATCCTCCTAATGGTGATACTGCCCATAGCACTAAAGCGCTAGATAGAACAGTATGCACCACATAAAACTTTAATTCTCATTACCGCAGTAGTTTCACTAGCTATAACACCCTTAACGCTGGAACATTGTAATTGTGTTTGATGGAGATAAGACGCCACGGTGGTACCTACTTGGACAGTTTCCGGCAACAAAGACTTTTCACCAGTAAAAGTTACGTAAAGTATTTACAATCCATTTCTAAGTTTTTACGCGATAAAACATGTACTTTAACAACTTAAAATAATACCACGTAGAATATAAATACCTATACACTGAATATTTTAAATATTTGTGTCGCACATCTTATTATTTGCTATGTCATAAAATCAATCAACCATTGTTTTCTGGCAATATTAGGTCGTCCATAAGAGGTTATGGTGGGTACAACGGTTGCCCCACATAGACGGTTCATTAAAATAAAACACACTTCAATTTCGTGCCATCTCGTTGCCTCTCATTATTCAATGTCGGCACGCGAACCGCACCTTAGTTTTCAATACTGCGGCCGTCGTTTCAACCTCTTTTTACCATGCTCTTTCCCACGTAAATTCTTCATTTTTTTATTACTTTCCGAGGACATTGAACTTGAATATTGCGTCACGTAAGTATAGCACAACGATAAACGTTAAAGTGTCGCCGATCGGAAGGCAGTAACATGGACGTATTTCACTTTTGCTCGAGGTCGAGTTTGATGTGCGAATTAATTTGTCCGCTCACGTTGCCGGACGATCTAAATTTTATTAAGACAGAACAATATCGTCATTGCGTCGAGCGTGACGTGCAATCATGATTTCAGATGAGTATAGCGGCATAATGACATGTTTACTCGCAGCCTTGTGGTATTTCTGCACACAATACCAATATCAATTCAGTTCATTCGTAGAAACAACATGGCGATAAAGCAGTACAATTCCGATGCATTGAATGTGGAACCAGCTTAATTTGAACTTAAATTAATAGATTCAAAGACTTCGGAAGGTGCAGGTTCTATACATTTTTTGGTCATTTTACGAGTATATACTATTATAATTAAAAAACATGTAACAAGGGATAAATACTCCTTTATGAACACGTGGCGATGAATCACCTTAAATATCCTCTGTCCATTGAATTGGCTTCCTTGTAGCCGCTTACCAATGTATCCAGTTGTTGATGCGATTAAAACCTGACACCATTAACTACCCGATTTTTGATTAATTTCAATTATTTCCTGGATATTTATTTTTTCCATCTTAGGTTTTATTCTAAATCCTCAGAAGTCGTAAACGCTTATAATGAAGTTAGATTGTCAGCGAGAGTTCAGGGAAAGTGGTTTCCTCGACAATCGCCACGTTACTCGTGCTGTTATGCAATTGCAAAGCCACATCTAATAAGAGTGTATAGTATACTTTTGACGCCACTAGTTTTATATACCGTTCGCATTTAGATAGTATCTGGCATTACCATTCACCTTGACGCGAACCTCGAACATCTCTTGTGACTTATTAAAAAAAATTCAAACTCCCAACAGTCTTGGAACTTGGACAGAACTGTATATAGAATAAACAAGTAGAACACTCTTCGGTATTCAAGAAGTAAAGGCATTCCGTTACTGGCTCTAGTAAGTATGAAAATTTATTCAGCGCCTCCTCTGAACATAACTGGAACTACCCATTTTGATATATGTAACACTGACGTTTAAGTGCCATCGTTTATAGAACTATAAATTGCGAAAAAAGAATTTTTTTAATACGAATACCAAAATGTGTTTAATGTAAAGATTGACATCGAAAATTTCTGTTAAAAAGTGATAATATATTTATTTTAAAAGTTTCATTATGACATTAATTTATAATTCCACAATAACCACTTTTTTAATACTTGTTATCTTATTTATTAACAAAATTTAACATATGGTACATTCACAAACAGTACCACGTTCAATAATAGTTCAGATATAAACAGAGAAATAACTGGTTTTAGTTAAAATGCAGACATATGAATAATGAAATACTTCAAAATCAAATAAGAATTACGTAAAACTAAGTAAGGTGACATAAAGTAAAGTGATTGTAATATTTATTTAGAAGTTTCTCAAACATACACAACTGCCTGTCTTCTCGTTCAAACATAAAAGGAAAAGGCATTCTAATGGAATGGAATGTTGTCCATGTCCACGTTAATCATTTATCGTTACCGTTCAGTTTGCTCTTCTTTGCTTCAATAGATCACAGCTAGTTGCGCCATTTTCACTTTTCTCAGCGAAACTATGAATTGAGTTGTACGGTGGACTGGTTCAGCTATTTACATAGTTATTTGATTATAAACAGATACTTCATCGCCAAAGTACTGTTCTTCTGTTTCGCTATAGTTACGTCAAGCTACGGTTCATCGTAAATTAGACCACTCGCTTACTCTGTTATTACTACGTTAACGATTTAATACAAAGATTATGTAACGAATGGATTAAAAGCGTATTGCATTTTTACAATCTGTACAACGAAAGAAATTGTTATAGTCTATATACATATATAGACATAATCTATATATATATAGATATATATACATATAGATATATATACATAGTCATAGTATATACAAACAGTCTACTTACAGGAAACCCGCCTAATATCTGTTATTACAAAATATAAATACAGCAATATATAGTTCAGTTAAAGATTTTATTAAGAAGATCGACTGAGGTAATGAGATCACTGCGAAAAATTTCATCTAATGGCCTTGTGAAAGACATGGCTGTTTCCATACGAGTTATGCATCTAATGTATCAAGCATAATTTATTAGAAGGTAACGGAGTATCAGCTATTGATATGGAGAAAAGTCTTTTACGCAGTAAGCTTTATGGAGGTGTAGCACTCATGTGAGAAAAGACCGTCAGTGTAAACGGCGAAACTGACTTGTTAAGCATTATCAATAAATTTACTCTTCATTACAAACATTAACGTAATATGAATATAGTAACGGGAGCAGGAACAAGGATTCACAGGTATGATCTAATGCGAAGTTGTCTATAAATATGCTTTAAATGTTTGAAACTTCCTTCCAAGCATAGATTCAGATTAGATCAATAAAAGAAATAAATGATTATTTATGTAAGATAACTTGATATGCGACTTGACAAGCCTATTTAAAACCAGCATTCAACTATTGTCCTAATAAAAAATTTATTACAAAATTTTGCGAATGTGTTAAAAAAGTAAAACTAGTACGATTGCTAGTGCGTGATATACAACGGCAAAATTGGAAACTGTTTTATATGAATAAGTGCTTACTCATCCATAAATCCGCTGAAGCAGCGTCGTGCACATTGCTGCAACGAAAGGGGGCCAGCGAATGTGTAGTGGTGAGTGAATAGGTGAGAGCTTCGGTACACCGCGCAGCACCACGCAACCGCGTTCGCATCGGCAGATACCAATCATGGAGAAGCGTACATCAGTGGAGACATGGGTGACCAATATTTTTGAGATAACTCAGATTGCTTTTTAATATAAGGAGTACATGCTTGAGTCGAATTCTGTATTTTACTCATTCATGTGAAATTCCATTCTTTTCATTCAATAATTCGTTTGTTTGATATGACTTTCTCTGCTTTCACGGGAAGTTTACCTGTCGGCGTATTTTACTTGTCGCTTCTAGACGTAACACTTTGTTTCGTTCATCACACTAGTTAGGGCTGTTGAGAGCTAGAAAACGTCTACATTTGCACACTACTAACCGTTGTAATGAGAACATATGTGGCACTTAAGACAGTTTTTGATATCAGAATTTTGTGATGATCTTTATGTTATAATATGGACAGTATTTTTAAGTTATTGTAAATGTTTTGATTGTTTTATATTTTTCTCTGCTTAACCTTAATTATGTCTGGTTAATAATAAGTACATTAAAAGTTTATGCAAAGTTAACACAGTCGTCATAGCGCCAACAGCAGGCAGGCAGCACTTAATGTCACTTATTGTTTGCACAATTACATTGGCCATACCATTTTTAATCGTGCTAGGAATGACTGACGGCAACCTTGACTTTCGTATTGTGGACAATGGTTAATTTACTATATCAATGACAAAAATCTATAAGCAACTATGTTTAATTAAATATTGTCGGTTATAAACGATATTTGTTAACCTGAAAGCAACTAACAAAAATGGATGTACAGAAAAAGGAAATTAAAACTAAATAGAAAAATTTGCGTAAACAATACATTGAGACATATAAAAAAAAAATTATACAAAAATGAGGTTTCAAGTTATATATACAAGATGTTTACTTTGGCAAAACTGTTCGGAAACACTTGAATCTTTGTTTAAATGTCGTCCAAAAACCAAAAATATAAATGTACCAATAATATTTACGACTCCTTTTGCGACGAAGTAATAACCGTTTTTTAACATCGTATCCTTATTAGAGAGAAAAGGAATTTGAATATTGAAATGCAAATTCAACTCGAAAAGTTAGAAAATTAACATTTTGATTATGCTCATTTTTTCTAGTTATTGTGTGTTTATATTCCGTTAAATATATATTCCGTGTATATATTCCGTTAAATTATTTGTCAAAAATTATTATTATCCGCTCTTCTTTTAATGTTATTTTATTAAACAGTTAAAGAACAAATTTGAGGCTTGATTGTCTTTTATGTTATTTCATTTGAGGTTAGAGTGACTTCGGTAAAATTAACGGTATTATTTCCGGAATTACGTTCGAAGGCCGTCCTTTTTTATGTTATTTCTTTTTACATACTTAAATAAGTAGAAATGGAAGATTTGAGTTGTTTTAGTTACGCTATTCTTCGTAATATTTATTTTTAAGAAGTTTTTTTCAGATCAAATTTTATGTAACTCTCAAATTGCACATGTCATCTGAACTTTAACATTGTTAATCAGATCGTCATTACAATATATGCTATAAACATATTGTCACATAAATAGGCATAAAACAAATATTTGTAGATGTTTAAAAAATTTCAAATTAATATTAATACGGGAAAACATACTTATTACTGACGGTTTGCATGTATAGACATAGGTAGCTGTACAATTTCAACAGATCATGTGACATCAACATGAAGTATTCGCAACGGGTTATGTCCTGTTAACAGTACCTTAAGTATTAAATGGATTACAAGACTCAGGTTGCGTAGAGGATTACTTACTCGTAAATGGTCTTAATTTATATGCGGGCGTTTGTGAGTCTCGCAGGAAATGAAATAAACATGACAATTAAATTGTTTAATTATAAAGTTAAAAGTAAGTGACTTCCGCTGATGATACTTATCTTTAGCTTGCATGTTTTGAGTCGTTCAAATGCATTTTAGTCAAACAAATCTTATGATACCTTTTTTGTATTAGCTCACTGTGAAATTTAAAGAGTACGTTGATGTTTTTTGATTACTTAAATACAATATAATACATCCCGTAAGATATTACTCGTATGCAACCAAAAATGAATGTAGGTATAAATCGTTATTTAAATTTATATTCAATTGAAGGCTTTATAATAACTAGATGGTCACTAACATCATATATTAGAGAAAATCAGGATATTAATCTAATAACTCTTTTTAAATATTTAAAGTGAAAAGGTTAACAGAAAGTTCTTTCTACAAAGGTACGAACAAAATTGTTCATTTTTTGATTTAATGAGCATGTTCATTGGTAGTTAATATATTTTGTATACTGATAATTTATTTTTTGTTAAAGTTGTTAAACACTTATCGGCTTGGAAATCAAAATAATTACATAAACACATGTTATCACTGCTTTGTACTGCGTTAATTGCCAACAAAAACAAATCATTACAGATTTGGTACATTAAGTTTTGGAAGAGTATATAAACAATATGATGAATACCGATGTACAAAGCTCTGCTTTGTACATCGGTTTTCATAAATGAAGACCTTTAAACTTGATCCTTAAAAATTCATAGCCAATTGCGCAGATAGTCGAGCTATCAGGTCGAGGATCATTCGGCTCTTTGTTTGTTAAAAAATTATTCTTTTCTTTTTATAGTTTTTGTGTAGTATTTAAAAATACAAATTAACTTACGTGTACGCAAGTATGAATTAACAAAGAATGAAAAATACGATCTAAACTGATACCGTCGTCGCCTTGCCTTTGTTACTCATTGCAAAAGTAACCGGGGCCGCAATTGCACACCTAATTAACAAATACCTGCTATATCTGTGATGAGAGTATTACTTTTAGTATTGTAAAGTAGATGCGTTAAAACATCTTACAACATTTAGACTCATTGTTATAAAACGTTACATTTATAGCCACGGAAAAGCATCTTACACACGTACCTACTAATTCAGTAGTAAAGAATGAAGATTAACCTTTTGGAGAAATTATTATTTTTTTTTTTAACTTTTATTATTACTATTATTGACGTTACAAATATTTTATAGATAAATAGCTATATTTAAAGCAGAAATACTCAAAGTTACTTTTTTGAATCCATAAAACTGACGTTATTTCCAATTCATTCAATTTAAAAAGCGTTAAACACATTTTGGATAAAAACTTAATTTGTTCGTCCGACATTTCTCATTATACTTTTATTAATTTGAATAATTCCAACTGAAACATACATATTTGTAAAATAAAAAAAAATTGAGAGTAAGAAAATGTTGCATTTTCCAGAAGACTTAACAGAAGCGCCATTGAGACCGCCCATAAATATATAAAAACAACTTCCGCTAAAGATAAAGCATCAGAGTGAAACGAACTGGAGAACGGAGAGAAGCAAATTGGTTTATAAAAAGTGAGATAAAAAGATAACGTGTCTTCCGCAAAATAAGTACATATATATTTTATTAAGATTGTTGTAAAGTACTTGAACTTAGATTAGAACCTTCTGGTAGTTAAGCGTAAACAGCGTACACAGAGTACGATGTCATAAAACCAGTCCACGTACCCACGCGTTATGGAATTTAAAAAGTTGCAGCTGGTCTCCACCGGGTGGACAAATTGCAATTACGTTGTGCGTAATCACCGACTGTCAGGGTCGACCGGGGAACCGACGGATACTGCACTTGAGAACAATGTACTACATATTACATACGCGTCATGTTGATTTGACACGAATGTGAAGTTCCGCTTAAAGCCAGATTTGATATGATGATGAGAGAATTCGAAGATTTTTCTGTTTGTAATAAAAAAAAAACAAAATATGAAATATTTTCATTAAATGTTTGGAGGGCCTTTCTTTATCATTAGTGGGCATTTGAATACAGCAACAATTCATTAAAAATAAGATGAGATTCTTACCAGTGCAGTGATCCACACAAACTACACTTTACAATAAATGGTCTCTACTCGAGGACCTTCCTGCCCCATCAAGCGTCCGATCTAAGCGTTACGTAACCCACCAAATGAGACTACAGCTAATTCACGAGGCAGAGTTCTTCTACGGAACCCCACATCCCTGAGTAGACTATTTAGAGAAACGCCGGAGATAGCCCTCCCATTAATCATATATGATTTATGAATATTTGATAATGATTTCTTTACTTACTAAGGACTAAGGGTAAACTATGCCACATCATGTCACTTGAAACCATACTATTTGATGTCACATATTTATCGTAGTATCATATGAACATTATAAATGACAGTTCAATTTACATGGAGGTTATTTCATGGCCATAATTATGTTAATAAAAATGTTACGTTCAACACCTACTACTTTCCTTTTTAATATAATGTCAAACCTGTAAACAAATAAATCCTTTTGTAAAATATTATGAGGGGGTTGATACATTATACATAACGCAAAATCGAGAATATCCTCATTGGCGTCGGTTAAAGAAAATGTTAAAAAACCAATAATCAACCGCCTATGTCCTTTAACTTTTTTTTTAATAATAATCGTTTCTAAATACCTTCACAAAGAAAGACTGGATATAGTCTTATAAATGGTAGTAACACTGAAGATCAAAAACATCTATCATTTCGTTTTAATACTCCATTTTGTTAGAACGGTGCACAGTACGAAATAGCGCGTGTAATTTTCCTTTGAAGTATCGCCTATAAAACAGTTGCCCTATACTTTAGCCATGGGCCGCTTTTGTGGCATTAAGGTTACAAGGAAAGAGGGCACAGCAGTAACCCAAACGTGAAACTTTCCAACACGACAGTAATGACAGGTGTAAGAAGTACATACAATATCACCGTAATTCAAATGTATACGCATCGTAATGCGAGAGAAATATGCACCCGTGTTGAAACAACTTACGTTAGAAGTAAATAATGTAATTTGATAATATATATATATTTATTATATATATATATGTATATA
>DWLS01004030.1:0-14643 GCA_018246255.1 Pachliopta kotzebuea | reverse complement strand
AGGGAAGAGGATTTGGGGAAGGAGGAAGAGGTGGGAAGAAAAAGGGGGAGGTGATAAAATAGATACTTATATATATAGATTATCAAAGTGATATGTAAATAAAGCGTGGAGTTCATGGACAAGAGAATGGAAATGATTTCCTTGGAAAGGTTAGAGAGACAACAAAAAAAATTGCAACTACGATTGCAGGAGGTCGGCTGGATGTCTACGGTTGTGAGGTCACAAACATGAAAATGCAGATTCCACAACACGGTCGCACAGACGATATCGGCACAAGTTACCTTGTCTCTGCGCGTGTTGCCAGACGGTTGCCAGGCGGCGCACAGACGGCCAGCGGGGGCGGCGCGCCTACAGTTCACCTCACAGTTACCACTAGCACCCGGTACGAGATCACCGCGCTCACTGACCTTAACCTGCCTCATGCATTACTGACCAACGGTCAACGGTCATTTAACGACCATTTAATAATGTAACTCAATTTCTTACATAATAAGTTTAACTCAGTGCGCGCTGTGAGCAAATACCTTATATTAATATATTTAAATGAAGGTAGTTACTAAATAGTCAGTGCAACTATGACAGTATCAAGAATATAATTGGCAGTTCAAATTGATATTTTAGTACAAATTGCTTTGTTATATGAGGTTTTAGTTACAGTGAAGTGAGAGCTTTAGTCCTAAGTGTAGGTAGAGCTATTTACAGATTAGACTACATGAGAGGGGTGCGTGCTGCTTACCGGAGCCGCGTCCTCGATCAGCTGCGAGAGAGCGGACGCGTCAGAGTTCTTCATATCGTTCGCCTCCGACATTATGTGCGCGCGCAGCTGCTTGTTCCTGTAAACACGTTATTACTGTATTACACACAGGATAGTAAATAGCACAGATATGCAAACATTCATATAAATAAAAAATTTTTTAAAAAAATAGACTCAGTACCCCTCATATCGCTTACCTCGCGTCCAATTGCATTATGTGGTTGTGCGCCTGCGAGAGCTGCGCGGTCGCTGTGGCGAGCCTCTCCTCCAGCGCCGCAGACTCAACACACTTCACCGAATACTTCTCAGAAAGCGACAGGATCTCGCGCTTGATCTCCTCCATTTCTTGCCTGACGGTTAAATATTTTTATATTAATTTAATAGTGATTATGATACAAGATTACAAATTTTTAGTTTTTTTATGTAATTATATATCTCAGAGGCTATATCTCAGGATTTATACAAATTGGGGTAAATTTAATGGAAGTTGATTGAATGACATATACTCGTACTAACAGTAATCATATATTTCCCAAAAATGTCGGCAGTATTATTTTTGTGATAGTCGACCAATAATGGAGTCATACCGTTAAGAGCTTTGACCTAGATTATTAGTATAAGGGGTATAATATATCGGGCAGTACTGACTGGTGCCTGCTGCTGATCTGCCCCAGGTCCGGGTGGGTGGCGCGCGTGAGGAACTCCGTCTTGAACTTATCGACCTCGCGGCGCACCTCGCTCTCGTGCGCCTTTCGCATCGCGTCCAGCGCCGCGAGGGTCGCGCGCGTCTCCTCAGCCAACGCCTGCTCCTTGTCCAGTCTGATGGAAACAGAAGTAATGTTTTTATAATTGGCGATATAAATATCACAATGATAAATAATGGATAAAACATCGCTCTGATTGCTACTTCAAAGGATGCCACCGCAGTATCAGTCAGGACTAAGAACTCGGTTGTTTAACAGTGTTGATGTAATGACGTAGGATAGTGCCGGGAAAGCGGTGTTACCTGAGCTGCTCTCGCTCTGCGCGGTGCTTCTCTTCCATCTCGCGCACGATGCGCCGGTGTGAGCTCTCCATGGCGAGCAGGCCCTTCTCGCACAGTGCGCGCAACTGCTCGATCTCCTGCTGATAGCGCGCGCGCAGGCCGTCCCCGTGCGTGTCCGCCGCCACCGCGCTCTGATAACATCACAATACTTACAGTCATTGAGTGTTTTCATATTATTATTATAATTTTTTTATTTTAATTAGTTCAAATATTAAACGAGAAAATCTAATGCTCATTCGCAAAACATATGCCTCGGGTCTGAGAATACTGGGCGCAAGGTACTCAGTGGGCTTTTTATGTACAAATATATGCTGCACCATGTACTACTATGTAGAATTTAATATCAGGAAAAAAAAATTTATTACCTGGTAGGCGGCGCGGAGGCTTTCGAGCTGCGCGGAATACTCGGAGTCGAGCGCCGCGAGCCGTCGCTGTAGCGTGCGGGCGCGCTCCCGCAGAGCAGCGCGTTCACGCTCGTGCTGCGCCTGCAGCTGCGCACGCGCACGTCGTGCCGCCGCCAGCGCTCCAGCCTGCTGTGCCAAGGCGCACTCGCCGCGCGCCCGTTCCTCTACCAGCCTGTCCAGTGCCTCCTGCAGTCGTTTGCAATGCGGACACGGCACCAGCTCTTGCAGCGCTTCAACTCGGCTCCGCAGCGCCTCTACGCGATCTAGTATGTTCCCTGACAGGCTCGACATCTCCCCTTCCTCGCCGCACAGTCGCCGTTCTACCGCCGCCACCGCCGCCTCCTCCCGCTCGAGGCTCTCGCCGATCTTCATCGAGTCTTCACTGTTGCCCGAACAGTCACTGGAGAAGAGCGCTCGGCACTCGTTCGAGAAGTGCTGGAATAAATAGATGAACTCCGCCTCGCAGGACGGGTCCGTCTCCAGCGAGGAGATCGCGTCCTCGCGGTGTGTCGCGTCCGGTTGCTCGGAGGCGCGGTAGGTGCCCTCCACGACGGCGACGCGCGCGTCAACCAGGGCCTTGTGCGCTAGGACGTCGGCCAGCTGCAGCAACAGAGCGCGGCTGTCGAGTCCCGGGGAGCCCTCCTTGACGCGCCGGTCCGCGGCGAGGCACTCGCGGTAGCGGGCCGCGATGTCGCGCACGGCCGCGTCCATCTCGCAGCGCAGGTGGTCGTGCGCCGCCTGCCACCACAGCTCCAGGTCCGCGCGCTCCTGTGCGGTCAGCGTGAGCCGCCCGCGGCGTGCCTCGTCGAGCCGTTCGTCGCACACCTGCGCGGCGCGGCCCAGGGCGCGCGCCACCTCCGCCTGCACCAGCTCGCCGCCGAGCGCGTCCCGCGCCGCCGCCCACGCCTCGCGCACGCGCGCCGCCTCCACGTTGGCTCGCTGCTGCTCGAAATCGCTGTCGCTGGGCGTCGCGTAGCTGAGCGTCTCGTTGGCCAGCGCTGTGCATAGCTCCGCTAATTTTTCGGTCTTGTATTTGTCCACGGCTTCCGCGACTTCCTTTTGTGATGTTTTGAGTGCTTCTAGATCGGCACTCTGTATTATTAATTCTGATTTTCTGTGTTGTTTTATTTCTCTGTCGTTCATGATGTCTATTTTCCGCGACAGTATCCTCGCCAGGTAGTCCAATGAACTCTTCGTACTACTTATGTTCTTATGGTTGTCACCATTAATCTTACATTTAAGGTTATCAATAAGTTGACTAGTTTCGTTTATTTCAGACTTAATTAATCTAGCAAAAAATCTGCTTCCGTTCGAAGAATCCAAAGCCTCGTGTATTCTGCTGATTAATACAGCCTCGTAAGCTAGTTTTTCCGCTAGTATTTCTAAACTCTTGCGCTGTGTCAGTTCGCCGGCCTCGTACAGGGCGGTCTTTTTCTTTGATATTTCTAATAGTTTAGTCCTGAGTTGTTCTTCGAGTTGGACGACAACATTCGCAACGCTGTCGTTAATTTCTTCTCCTTTATTGTGATCTTGACAGTCCACCACACATTTGTCGAAGCACTCCTGTAACCTTTTACTGACATCCATCAAGCATTTCTCCATTGATTTAATACTGTATTTTTTCTCAAGATTGGGCGATGGCGATCGTCTTGATTTAGCTGCCCTCATCGCACTCATTTGACAAAGACATTCGTTGACTTTATTTCTCGAGTGTATAACTACACTCTCAAGACTTTGCAGACGGTCAAGCAGGTGCCTTTGTGATTGTGTACCGATTGATGAGCTCTCTTGGCTTTCCTTTAATGACGGGTTCTCTGTGGAAACCGACGCTAAACTTAACGACTCACACGAGTTAGTTACATCTCGCCGGTTTTCAATGGCAGATGCGATTTTGGTTTCTAACGAACTGAGGCGGACTAGCATTTTCATGGGTTCTGAACTCGTTGCACTGTCTAAAGACTTTCTCCTAAGTCGCGCGGCTAACCGTTTGAGACGTTTTTCATCAGTAATACTATCAGTTTTGGTAGCCTTCTCTTTGGCTGGCGATGCGCTTTTAGATGGAGAATTTATTGCCGGAACTGTTTCTCCTGATTCGAGAAGAGTGACTTTATTCTCTAATTCTGTTAGTTTTTCCTCGAGTTCCTTTCCCAATGAAAAAGATTCCCTACCTTTCAAAGATAAACTACGTCTCTTTTCCCTCGACTCGGTCTTTTGAATCTTATGCTTTAGAGTGCGAACCTGCTTGTCAGATGCTGTTAACTTCTGCGTTAGGTCTAAAATTTTCGCTGCCATTACGTTGATTTCCGACCTGCTGCATTGTTCTCTTAGCTTCATTTCATTTCTTAGTTTCATATTCGTAATTTCAAGTTCATCATACATATTATGTGATTCACGAAGCTCTTTTTTCATTGCCTTAATTTCTTGAATGGCTTTTAAAAATCGTCCTCTGAGTTCGACATATTCCTCGATCAATCGATTCTTCTCCAAAGAGTCCAAGTTCAGATTTTGATTTAAGTTTGTGAGATCATTTAATGATCCAATGCTCTTTCTCTTTTCTTTCGATGGTGATTCTGATACTGACCGGCCTTCCAAATCCCTGATTCTTGAGTAGAGGCTATCATTTTCTTTAACGCTCTTCAATAGTTTTTCATTCAAATCACTTAAGTCTCTTTGCAATTGCTTTATGTTTTCTTGAGCAGAAGTTAGCTGCCTTGTGAGTAATTCGCAGTGTTGTGTCGATTCCTTCAAGAAGTTTTGTGTTTCCGTTAATTTATTTTCCCATGTAGTCTTGTCTTGATTGTAAAGTTGTTTTATCGCATCTACATTTTCCGCTTCCTTAGTTCGCACAGATAGTTCTTCTTCCTTCTTTTGTAAAGCTGTAACAAGCTCTTCCATTTTCTTTTCGCGTAACGCTGTTTCGGATTTAAGTTTCCGTAATCTTGCCAGTTCAGACTCCGCAGCGTTGACATCACTCAGGGCTAATTTTAACTGCTTCCGTAAATCGTCAATCTCTATAGCTTGCTTGTCAATAGTCGATATATAGCTACGTTTTCTTGGCTCGTTTGGTTTCTCGTTTTCATCAACTTCGTCAACAGAGCGTTCTTTGGCAGAATCGATTTCGTCTTTTTCACCTTTGATATCTGTTCGCTGCAGTGGTTGGTGACAAGATCTAGCACGGACTTTCTCTTTAACCTTTGAGATAGGTGTTCGGCTTAATATGGGTGAAGGTGGTGGCTGTGAATTCATGTCTCCCCAATCAGCACTGTCTCTTCGCCCTCCTTCAGAAGCTGTTCTATACTCTTCGTCTGATGAGAAAGGTGCTGATTTTGTTGTATTTGGTGTTACAGGTGTCACAGGCGACGTGGATGATTCAGATGTTTGATCCACACTGTCTTCTCTAAGTATTAATGATAGAGGACCCGTATCGGGCAACCCAGCTGTCTTTCGAATGGCGCGAACCCAATTTTCTCTGATTCCAGCCGTTACCGCCGATAAAACGATATGCTTGCCATCCCACGTCTGCAACGATGAGAACTAATATGTTATCGTTATTATTTTTATAATGTATAAATCAATAAATTAGTGAACACAAAGCAATAGATACAAATTATATCTTGATTGAATGTAAACTTATACAAATAATAAAAGCATGAAGTAATATACCATTTTTAATATCTTACCTCAGTTTCGAAAGCGTAACCGTTTGTCGAAGCAGACGTAGGTAGTTCTACTACATTGGCTACCCCGCTGAGGTCAATAACACCGTCCAGTAGTCCTCTGTGTTCAGCCTGTGGGTCTCTGAAATACAGTAGCGCTGCTCCACGAAGCACGAACCAGTGTCGGGACCAGCCTGCGGAACTGCGTCTCTGTAGCCAACCAGCTCTAGCATGCAGTAGTCTTTCGGCGGGTAATTCAACCCTACCCCCTTCGCCGTTTTCCGTAGCTTCGACAGCATCGGTTGTTTCGCTCCCCTCACTTGCGGAGCTAGAGCTTGCTTCTTCAGGTGGCGCCCCCCCGTCCGGTGAGCCTCGTGCCTGTTAATATATTTAAACAGTTCATAAGATAGCGGTTACAGTGTAAGAGTCACCACCAATTTGGAAAGAATTTTGTGGTATTATATTAAACATGGGGCAATGTATCAATAGCTTCTGTGTCTCACCGGCAATCGGTCAGGAGGTGGGAGCCTCGTGGGGCGCTCCAGAGTTGGCGGTAGTGCGCGCCGCGATCGCGGTCGCGTGAGCGAGGCGGCGATGTCCCGCAATTGCTCGTCGTATTGCTGGTGCTGATGCTGGAGCAGCGGGGATCGCGTCACACTAACAACTGGAAGACCGAAAACCGATATTACATTTTGTATTCTTATCATAGTCGCAATTTATGTTACGAGGACATCGGGAAAATGAGGTGTTCAAACTCTTTGGACATATAAAAAAGAATAAGTTTAAAATATATTTGAAGTTTGTCAAAGAAAAGGTTTGACAACCGAAATGACATGAGGAGTAGAAAGATATCAAGGACTTGAGAATTTGTGTAACTTGTCTGGATACAGAAGTTAATTATTGATAATCAAGTTCCTAAAACTTTCTCAAATCAAGCGCACAAATATGGAGATTATGAATATCTGTAGTATATTCTTCTTCTTCTTAACGTGCCTCTTCGACTTGTTGAGCTTGGTGATCAGCTCACCATATTTTACCCTGTCTTTTGTATAATATTAGAATATCTATATTAGGAGTAGTTTACTTTGATATAAACTCAAAAGCCATAAGAGGGTCAGGGGTAACGTGTAAATATTCCTATACGATATCTTGGTGTCGTCCGCGTTGTATAGCAAGAAGTTGGTCTTTGATTGTATTAAAACAGATAAACATGTTAATATTTAGATCTTGTATCTTTTAAAAAGATTAGTGGGGGAGCTGATTTGTCGTCTTCTTGTTCTTCATCTTGCAGTGTTTACAACGACCTTCACACATTATTACTTACCGTCTTCGTCGACGGTGGGCGTGGCGCTGGACTCGGCCCAGTCCCTCCGCCGGTTTCTGGCTTTCTCTTCCCCGTTAATCTTATCCCGCGTTGGTGGTGATGCTGAAGATACCGGTTGATCAGCGTATACTGAAATATAGAAAAATATACGTTGAAACACAAAACTTATCAGCTTTTGTTCGCTTGTTTGCAGCGTTTGTCTTTTATATATTATCTGTGGAATGTCAAAGGTAATACGCTTATGATTTATTTTTTTCCCTAAAAGGTTTCATCTCAAAATTTTAAAAATGTATGTAGTCCTTTTTCTTTTTATTTTATCGTTTCATCATTTTAATTCCTGTTTTGTTTTGAATTATTGAATTCTGTATTAACAAATCTACCCGAACTCATACAATACTTTTTGAAGACTGTGGTGATATATACTGAGCTTAATATCCTGCACGAAGGTGATCAGAAAAAGTAGTAATTTTTTCAATAGTTATAGATCATCAAAAATTCCATTATTTATACTAAACATATTTTAAACAATGATTGTTATCTAAAATATGATTTAATATCAACTTGATTTAAGTCTACAATGAGTTGATATTTTGTTATTTGATATTTTTATACTTGATATGATGTAACCATAATACTACAATGCAGTAAACTGGGGTACAGAAGCGATCGAAGAGTGAAAGTATGTATACAGGTTCAAATAAGTCAATAGCGAGATGACTACGAGATTCGCTGTTGGGTGGTCGTTAAGTACGACGGAAGCAAAGGTCACATCAGAAAGAATATATTACATAAAGGTTTTTAGTTTCTGTTGAAACAATTATAACAAGATACAAAATAGTTTGTATATTTTATATAGAAATTTAATTTAAATAAGGAGAAATTTCATATAAATTAATACGGTTGTAATAGGTTTGATAAATTCCGCAGTACAAAAATTTCACGAGAGCTATGTACATGGTACTTTTTCATTCCATAAAAATGGAAGAACTTTATAAGGTTTTTTCATTCAATTAATTTTTAAAGTTTGCGTAAATACACGAGGATAATAATTAGAGAAGTAAGTGTTCAATTGTATCTTTTCACGTCAGGCCAGGGCAGAATTGCAGAAGTTGGCACCATGTGCCAATATTATGGACCCTGGAACTTTTTGTCTATTCACATAGATTTATTTCAAATAATGTTAAAAGTTATAAGCTTTTTTTTAAGACAAATTAACGCTTTTATTTATTTACATATTATAAACGTTAACATCTGTTTTTTAAAGTAATATCTCTTGAGGAAAGTGAAAGTTATGATTGATTTCCATCCACTAAAATTACTTCGGAGATTTCTTTCAGTGTAAATATATATGATTACTTTCCCGATATTTATGATATAAATATTACAAGCAAAAATTATATTGTTTAAGGGAACAGTTAACAAAATCAATCAGATGTCGCTGTAGGAGGGAGGTGTATGCGCGTGCGCAGCTCATGTTCCAGTTAACGCTCGCCGACGCGCGCTTATAAATTAACATTACAGGCGTATTTATCGGACGCCGCTGAATAAAATAATTATAGCATTTGCATATTCATTCTTTATTTATAATTAAAACACTGGCGTTTATTGCCTTCTAGGAATAACGCCGCTGTCATTATATATGAAATATCGGCGGATGGTGAAATTGAACGCGCCGTCGGAACGATTTCACGATGCGATAGCCGTTACATTACCTAGTCGCCCTCCGCAACACCAACCATTGTGATGCGATTATAAATCGAAAATAGGTAAACACATATCAAATCATTCAAAATTCGCTTTCTCTTCTGTAAATCAACGTCCAAAAAAAAATTACTTTTGCAAAAGAAGCAAACAACACTGATAATGAAGTGCTAGTGATTTACGACGGTCACATGTTTATAGCTGACATAAAGTTTAACGCTGCGCATGACCCCGCTATAACGCGTACAATGGGAATAATAAATGATCTGTATTAAATAAAATCCTGTAGGCAATTTAATAAAAGGCGCAATGGACCTAGGGTGTCCCGTCGGAGAAGAAATGCTGAAGATTTACAGATGAAAAAAATTCCAATGGAATATAGATAATTCATACTTATAGTTGTTGGCTGGTCGGTTGTAAATCATCGGCACCTACTGTGAGTGTATAATTCCCTGCAATCCCTCAGTGCGACCCTTTTCAGGTGTGTTTTGTATAAAACACGCCAATCTAATAGCATCCCGATGGACTATACATGAAGGAATAGTTACGCGGATTCTACACCATTTTAATCACGATCCCACCTACTGCTAAGTGGCGATGTGGTCTGTGGTGGTAAAACGTATTAACCAAGTATAAGCCTATTCACTTTTGTTTTGATGAGATCCAGATCGTATTTGTAAAGGAACATTGACGCCTTCAACTTGTTCCTTACCTTTGCTTTTCCAAATGAGGAGCCAAACCTCTTTGTGCAGAAGAGAAGTGTAAAAAAAGTTGTCAAAAACTGAAAGGTTTAAGAATAAAAGACAAAAGATAAACTGTTCGATAGGATAAAGATGGAAGGAAGAAAAATTTAATAAAAAGAAAATAGCAAAAATAAATCCCTGTCTCACTTAACAAGGGAATGCATATAAAAAAACTTCTTTGTGAGTATGTTGGGGATATCCACAACATAATGATGGAGTCTCACTGTGTTGCCTTTTGAGAATTGGGACCCTCGGTTCAATATTTGGAAGATATATAAAATAAAAAAAACAACACTAATGACCGGAGGTGGCTGACCTTCTGAAGTCATCTTCATCAGCGATCAGTCAAAGCTGTGAGTCATTGAACCGCGTTCGTTAGATGGCTCTTTCCTAACAATAAACCATTATAATAGTCTTCTCTATTGCGATTTTGGAAATTGAAAATTTATCGAAAATTTAAATACTTGGTTCATATTTAATAAGTTTCCTAAAAAATATAGATTTTTGAGTTTTTTATGATTATTTATTCTATTAACTGCTAATATTGCTACAATACTTCAGAACTTGTCTGCGTCCACGCTTTATATTGAAACGTAAATATGTATTGGAGTAGTGGGTCAAAGGCTCTATAGACGTTTTGTGAAAATGACCATAAATATTAAGAAAAGTCGGATTTTTAAAATAGTCTGTATTATTTTAAAATTATATAACCCAACATATATTACTTATTAAAGTATTACTAGTAGCGGTGGAAGAAAAAAGCCCTAAACAGATCGGTCTGGAGAGATTTACTTGACCAGGCTAAGGCCCACCCGCGGCTGTAGAGCTATAGATAATGATGATGAGTAGCGGTGGTGGTTACTTCTTCTCCAGGTCCTTTTTTCCGGAGGCCACCTAGGTACCTCCGCAGCTTCTATTTCTACCGTCAAACAGTAATGTGCAATAATACTGTGTTCCAGTTTGAAGGGTGCTTTATGCTAATGAAGATATTAGAGTAACGAGACCAACACTACGTCTCAAGGAATCGAACTCAATATGGTGCTGTGTATACCATTTTAATTAGCGTCGTGTCATGGAAAAGCGTATCATTTACCATCAGTTGAACGCCTTGCTCATCTTTTTTGTCGAATAAAAAAAAATTACTTTTTTAAGTCCAAAAATATAAAGCGAATATTCGTATAGTTAAACGCTACATTGTACAGTTCAGTTAACCGTTAACTGTTAGTGTTGTAATTTGTTCACGTGCGAAGTACAGAGTCAATGACTTAGAAAAATCATTAATAAACCTCTCATCGTTAAGGCTGCGAGCTCACAACAGCTGCAGCGGGAACCTCTGGTGATTAGTCAAAGGTCGTAGTAAATCATGAGGGCGGGTGTGGTCCGACGCGAATTGACTGCGGCGCGGTAAGATTGCGGGTAGCTAGTGGTGAAACTGAGGGTTCGAAGCAGATTCAATTTACCGATAAACCGTACAGATCGCGGTGTCAGTGATTACCTTTTGTTTTATGTAACTCTTGTCAGATAATCGAGTTTTTTATATATGTGGCCTTAGCGGTATACCGACCTTAACTGGCTATGGAACTTCTCTTACAATATGGACTAACAATATTTGTTGTAAACATTCTACTAAATCATGTTCATTTGGAAAATGTAGTACATTACCTTTCCCAACAGTGGGAACATATATACGATAGTCATATATTTTTTTATAAGTAAGTTCCCCTTAGTATTTTGGATAAGAGTCTATTATTTCCATTTTGTCATATTCTTATTTTTCTTTTTCTCTCTCTTTATAGTTCATACCTTAGTTCTATAGAAAACTATTTTTTATTGCTTCTTTTTGGTATTTCTTTAACTCTTCTTTAACTCAACATCCATCCCAAAAGATTGTTCAGAGTAGAAAGACAAAAACCCATTTAAAACTGACTTATATTTTAAATCCAACTTTCTCACTTCTCCTTTCACAGCATCTCTCACTTCATAGATCGACTGTCAGTGAATGCCTGTAGGCATTAAGCCTTCCTATTGGACCTTCATTTTACGTGTATCGATAAAGTTTTTAGATATGTAAATAATACTATGTATAAATGCAAAGGGTCGAGAAAAGGTTATATATTTTCAAGTAACTGTTGATGAAAATATTGATTGTCTCGCTGTCTTATGATTACTTAGCATTAGCTTACGAATTGTCAGTAGGGAAATTGAGAATTAGGAATTGTTTCGAGATCTAAAAATCTAGATCAAATCTCTTACCATCACAGAGTAAACTTGAATCGTTGATTGCTCACTGTGTTGATAGAATGGACACAGATGTAACTGGAGCGATTGTTCTGCAACTGTTTGCTTAGTTTACCTAAGTCACGATATGCTTGAAATAACTAGTTTTTATTGAAAGTAACGGCTAACGTTTTTCCACTGCAGTAACAGCTTGAAATGCATTCGTTATCCATGAATTAAATGTATGTCAAATACATGAATTTCTATATATAAACTTTCGGAGTAATATTTGTTAAAAGAATCTATCTAAAGATGCTACTAAATGTAGTATCTACGTCTAGTTGACTATAATACACAGAAAATGAGACTTAATATAATAATATATATATTTTCTGCTTTTCTCTTATAATATTTTATAATTTTTTTCTTTATTTTGGCAGTCATTACATATTAAACATATATTAAGTACTTTACATCATTTCATACTAATGCTACCTTATTATTTAACATCATAACTGTTGCACATATACATATGTATATATAGTAATAATTACTTGTTATTATATCTATTATTTACTATAGTATATATATCTTTAGGCAATATTTCATACATTATTTCTAGTTGATTTACTGTTATTTTCTATTCGTATCTATTCTTAAGTATGTTTCTAGTTCTCATACCGTAACTCCCTATTAATAGGACACTCGGTTATTGGTGGCAGGTCTTTGTTGTTGGAAACCATTTGGGTAGCTACCACTGCAGTTCCAATTTCTATCACTAAATAGTAATATGCAAATATTACTATGTTAAGGTTTGAAGGGAGATGTATGCTAATGCTTCTGGAGTAATGAGATTTGATACCTTGTCTCTAATTCAATGAGGTTCTGTGGATACCATCTTAAAAAGCGCCTCGTTATTATGAGCAAGCGTATCACTTAACATCAAGTGGACGAGTTACTCGTCTCATCGCCAAAAAAGCGAATGAGGAACTCGTTCCTTCTCAACTTTATCACAAATACATGATGAGTCCTATCGATCATTGAAATGCTAGTATCAGACGTGGTTTTATTTTACATATTATTATAAATCATTTAATGTATACAATGTTTATTGGCCATGGAGCAGTGTGTCGTAATTACGCGTAACAAAAGGTTTAAATGGCGTCAAAAAAGGGCCAACGGGCCGTAAGGGACGTGGGCGAAAAATCAGCGGACACTCGGAGCGGTGAGTAATGGCGTGCAAATTGCATTACACGCCGGGATTGAACCCCGACCCCGCAATAACGCCGGCTTGACCACTCGCCCGACAGTGCCGAGGCCGTGCGTTAATGAGGAGCAATTAATCAGGCCCTAGGCGACCTAGATAGGCCGAGGCAAGGCCGTGGGCATTCCGCTGCGTTTCCGTTGCGAATGTTCTCTTACAGCCTTCGATTGACTGTTACTTTAATTTTTTTTTTAATTCTACCAATCGGTAAGTGCTCACCTGATAGTAAGTGATAAGTTTACCCATAAAAACCTGGTTAAAATGATATACACACCACATTGTGCTCGTCCTAAATTGTTAGTTGTTAGATTCGTTAACCCAGTAATTTCATTAGCATACATCACCCTCCAAAACATAGTAATGTTTACACATTACTATTAGGCAGTAGAAATAGGAATTGCGGTGGTATGTACCTAGACAGCACATACCATCAGTAACTGTTCGATGGTTATGGTGTGGTTATTAACGCGCCGTTATGTTGAGGTTAACCCGCGGCACGATCACCTCCTTTACCCTTTTTTGGTGCATGTGACAAATGTGATGGTCGTCCGACGATACCGTTGCTGTGTGCTCAATGGCAATTGTTTTCTTTTTCTGTATTTATATTTTACTTCCAAAATGTATTTTTCTTCAACTTACCAAGTAAATTATGATCATATACATTTACGCTTCTGACATTAACTAACAAGAGTTATTTGTACATTATTTAAATGTAAAGAAAGGTAATGGGATTGCATTGTCTTTAGATTTATAGACTTTAAGGTTTTATTTTTACAAAATCTGAACTCCTTAAAATAACAAAATTCCTAGAGTTTTTCACGTAAATTGGAGAGAAGCCTCTAGTCTTTTAGTCTCTATTTCCTTATTGCGCCAACGCGCATGCACTGATTTAAATACTCAGTAACTTTAAAACCGGTAGAGCTATATGGATACTTCTTCAGGATAAAATGAAGTACAGGATACGGAGACGAGATATCCGAAATAAAAAGTCTGTAGCCTTTCCGGTTAAGGAGATATGAAAGGTCGAATTTAGTACTGTGAAAGAAGATTGGGGCGGGGAAAGTTAAATTTAATTGAGAATGAAACTCATGATTTTGTGTCCAAAGTTTGAAAATTAGCTACTAGGCTATTTCGGTACATTCTAATTTTATAAAGTAATAGACCCGGATAATAAGACGCCGTCTTTTCGGACTGTTTTAGTTCTTTTCAGCAAATTTATAAGGAGAGAGAAAATAATTAAGTCGGTGAAGATTTTATGAAAGTCAAAGAAAAGTTTCTAACTTATATGAACTGTCTGATAAGTTTCCATTGCATTATTTGCTGCATCATGACCGGAAATGCAATAAAAAAAAATCGTAATTGCCATTCATACAAACGAGCACGATACACAACGTTATTCATACAAGCTACATACAGTTTAATGAATACTCATGGCGAATTGTATGGTTTCTCCTTACAAATTGTAACGAATTATAATAATTCATTATGATAAATTAATTATTTTATAGTAATGTCGTATAATGGAAGACATTACA
>DWLS01004029.1:0-14644 GCA_018246255.1 Pachliopta kotzebuea | reverse complement strand
TGACTGGGAGAGAATGCCTTGTGGCATTATGTCCGCCTTTTTGTTTACTGTGTCTCTCATGTACATAATGTTTTTCCATTTTGTTGTTATTATACAAATAAAGTGTAAATAAATAATACGCTTTACTAATTAAAGAAGGTGGGTGATGGCATAAATCCCCCCATTATTGAAGAAAGCCTATATCCAGCGGTGGACGTCTATCAGCTGATGATGAAGAACATATTTTGATTCAAATAACACATTCATTCTTACCTCAAAATACCCTATTACAATCGTACAAATTTAATGACTAAATATTCTAAGTAGTTACCTTACTGTGTTGTAGTCGTGGTATGCTGCGTTCTTATTCATCCAGTTGTATATTTGTACCTCGTTTTATATTTATTTTGGTGAAATCATACATAAAACTGTTGAATTTACGGGCAGCTTTCGTTATCAGGACACGAAGTGTTGGAATGATATACCTCCACCTATATTTAAGCGAACCATTAAATTATAACGAAACATATAATTAATACAAATAGTAGGAGCTACAAGTAGTTTTATCGACTTTCGCGACTGCACCACGGGCGGTAGCTGAAAATCAGTGTCTCACCTCCAGCAGGTGAGCGATCCACTGAGCTGCGGCCATTTGTACCACTGCAGCACACACAAATCGTTTTTTCTATATTTAAATGTTATTCGTATTTAGTCTTAAAATCTCTGATTATGTTTGTATTTATATATTTAATCTTTTGTTTGTCCATGTGTATGTATGTGCATGTTTTTTGTGGAACAATAAAGTCTATCTATCTATCATATTAACGGTGCGCGTATCTGTCTTATAATTGCCACATTACAAATTTAAAAATAAAATTAAGTGTACATTAATTCTTCATCAGCTGATAAATGTCTACTGCTGGACATAGGCCTCATCAACAGTTTGGGGATTTGGGCCATCTCCCACAACGCCAGCCCAATGCGGGTTGGTGGGGAGCCAGAGCCTCGTCTGTTGATTTGGAGACCGCAACGCGAGCATGTGAAGTTAGATTAGATCCCATGACGTTATTATGTGGGACCTTTTACACCTGACATTAATTACTAAAGAATATTATAGTATTGATGATTATTTAAATGATAATGATGCGCTGATTCTCAAGCAGCCCATAAGTCTGTATATAATACAAATTGTAAAAGAAAAAATAAATTCTACATTTTGTTTAGTTTTTCTCTTCTCAGACCCGATGCCTTTTCTTTGCAAATTTCTTTTAACTTTTTGACGTTTAATAAATGAACTATTGTTTCTATATTAAATAAAAATGTTGACTTTCACTTTGTGTTTAATAATTAGTAAGTAGCTTATAACCATGATCGTCCAAGTTTATAGATACTTTAACGAACGAATGAAAACAAATAGGTAGTATAAGCATTGGGGTCGTGGGCAGTTAGGATGGGGGTTCTCATCGCCCTCTAAACGACTCCGAGGGGGACTATGACTGGATGTGATGTCGGGGCGTCGTGTACGTAGGTGTTGAGGACTTCAAGATTCAGTTCCCGAGACTATGCCAATATAGCGTTAAATAGGCCGTGGTTGTGTTCTGAACGGAAATCCCGTGACTTGACGAGGACGACCACCATGGGGGTTTTAGTGCGTAAAAATCTCTTAATAGCCATGACGTTCCTTCAGGCAAGGTATCTTTTCGAATATTTCCTCCTCAAAAAAAAAAAGAAGTATTATAGGCAATAAATTCCGGATATATTTTACAAGGAATACTTTTAAGTTTCTTTAGAGGAGTGCATTTGCATTACAAAAGGCTTAGCCCCTGTCGGCTTTTGAGAGTTAGCATAGCAAACAGCGACTCTACTTTTTCCTATAGATTTAAAAGTGTGCATCAGCAGGAATTTGTTTAGTGCTCTGCAGTTTTTATTACTATTAAAAAAGCTCGTCTTGTAGTAAGCTTTTCGCTTAACTATGAGAAAGACGAGAACGACAAGATGGACCATGTAGAGCAGGAGCGATTGGAGTAAAGATCTTTGAGGGAGACCTATATCTAACAGAGGGCGTTTATCGGCTTATGATGATGAGAAACACTTACTCTTGTTAACCGTGTATTTTATCTTTACTTCGATCTTCGAATAGTTTAACAGTAATATTTAACATGCGATATCGTAAATCGTCATTAAACCTAAAAGTATGTACTCAGCTTCACGTTCCTAATGGTAATATTCATTGGGATTTTACTGCTGGTAAGGTCTCTTTTGCCGGAGACCGTCTATGTAGGAACAACTGCTGTCTCTATTTCTACCACCAAATAGTAATGTGCAAATACGCAATGTGGTGGTGTTAATACCATATTAAACAGCGCAATGTTGTTATAGGCAAGGGCATCACTTACCATCAGGTGGACGCATCGCTCGTCTCGTGCCTCAAATTATAAATAAAAGTGAATTTGTGAGAGCTTTATACGGTTACTTTTAAAGGAGGTAACCAATCGTAACTGGTTCAATGTAAACAAGCGGTACGCGAACGGAATGTTAGAGATTGCTCAGGCGTCGGCGTGATGGACGACTGGGCGACTGTTTACACATTCCCCGGCAAATATATGCGGTGAAATCTTACCCTACGAATTCTTTACTGTATTAAAATATTGTAAATTGTATTAAACATATATGTGTACACCTAATTTATAAGCAACAAGATACAATCAAACTATTGTATTTTATTCGCTTGTACAACTAGGTTACATATAATGAAATTATTTTGATTACTTTGTAAGTTGTGATAAAGCTGTAAGCTTATAATTTACTCTATAAATAGTAAGTTTTTTTCATTAACAAGTTAATTCAGAAACCTTTGATGTAAAAATTGAGAAGTTATAAAAACTAAAGCTCTTTGAATAAAACAGAACAAATTCATTTTATCTACTTGTAAAGTACTTGGTACTTTTCTTAGTAATTATGTGAGAGAATTATGATTTTACTTACTTTGATTATTTAAAATACTAATGTAGGTGGTAGTATGGAAGAAATGTAAAATTTTTACTATCACGAAGCTACGTAATGACGTTATAGTCTCATATCTCGTGAAGCTAAATAGGAGTTATTCGTATAAACCAACATTTGACAATCTAAAAGTCTCATTTTCACATGAATAAAGGCATTTAGCGAACTGTGTTGCCCAGCTTAAAGCAACATTAGCCTGGAAAGCGGGGCCCATACATTATATAAATTGCGGTTGAGTCCAGGGGCCGGCCGCCGTGAAATTTATATGATGGCCGCTTAAAAATTGTCGCCTAAGGACAGCTTCGTTTGTTTGACTACGGAATGTTTCATTTTTTTTAATGAAGATTTAGATTAAACAGTATTCATTGAGTACCTAATATTATATAGTCTGTGATGACCAAATATCAATCACATTCCGTGGTCATCAACGCGCCAGTAGTGCCACCAACTCCTAGACATAGACTTCCCTCTAAGATCTCTACTACAATCGGTTCTGCGCTGTCTGTATCCAGCGGTTTCCTGCGACCATCAGCAGATTATCAGTCTATATAACAGGGACCTTCCGACATCGTATTTACCGATACACGGCTGTAACTCTAGGACCTTACGGCCCCGTCTATGTATCTGTGTGTGAATGTGATTTTGATTCAATCGGGCAGATATAATATAGTCATAGCTTTCTCCATTGTCCTTTGGGTAACCCTAGGTCATTATATAAGGCCTATTATAAATAGAAAAAAGTAATTTTTTTTTTTATGAAACTTTTCTCAATTGTAGCGTTTTAATGTTACCATTAAAAGGAGTATGCATACTTAACCCAATAGTGTCAGCTTAAAACGATCCTATTATAAAAACATGCGATTCTTGCTGGGTTCAAATCGAGTACTACGTGCACCCCCCAAAACTGTCTCTTAAACCACTCCTACAATTATAGCAGAGATGTAAATAAATTTGCTTCAAGTTCCCGCCAACGAGGGTTGCCATTTAACAAGATATTTAATTGCGCACTCCGCCGCTGTAAACAATGGAGTAATTAAGTGAGCCATTGCGGAAATGCGACTTCCTTTAACGTAAAGGATGCTCTTCCAAGAGTATTTATTAATATAATATAGTTAAGACAAACGTTTGTTAAACTTAACTCAAAATTTATTATACGTGCATAATGAACAATACTTTTTATGTTCCAAATATCAGCGTGGTAACAAAATTTTAACTAATTTACTACTTACTGCATGTTGATATTTATATATTTCGTTTGACATATTATTAGGAGATATCATGTTATACATCATGTACCACGGTACACCATAGAGGAAGCGTGATGCTGAAGCTCGATCTCAAGCTTGCAAACGGCAAGCTGGAGAATCTGTTAAAACCGTTAACTTGGAGTGAAAAGAATACGGAGAAACAGCTTCCTACTTAGCGTCACGGTTAGTTAATGTATCTTTATTACAGACAGCTTCAAAGTGTGTCGTTATAGTATATAAGTTAGGTTAAGTAAAAGCATCTTTTGTTCCTTTATAAAAGCTTTTCTGCGCTTGGGAAGTGCCTATATCCAGCAGTGGACGACTATCGTCTGTTATATCATTGTTGTTAAAAAAAAGATGCAGTTAAACTTGAAAATATTTAAATATAATAATTTAAATATAGTTACAATGATACTTAAAAAAAACTTGATTTTGTACAAATGTTTATTAAGTAAACAGTGTTCCAGAAAGTTCGCCTGTACTTGTAAGTGTATGATGTGAGGTTGCCGCATAACTTTAAAACTTTGTCTACTCGAATTATGTCAAATGTCTGTTTCATAAAGTACTTTTGAACGGGACCTTAGTCTGTAAAATAGTATTTGAAGTTATCAAAATAATTTAAGTTCTAAAATATCTAAATCTAGTTCAAACTTAAACTTTAACTCTAAATTTCTTTATTAAACTGGACATCTCAATGATTTATTGTTAACATCAGTTTTCCAAAGCAAAGCTTTACTGAAAATTACTTAGACGAGACTTGGGTCAAATTTTTTGTTTCATTTTCAATAAAAAATTTCTTACTACAATTTATTCACTTTGTTATAAATATTTAAGTAAAAATAAAAACAAATGATCAAGTACAAAATTTTGTATACTTTTAATTCTTCAAATTTCGCTTGAATTTTTATGAGAAAATATTCGATATAAATCGACAATATTGGATCGTACTAAAATTACTGGGATAACTAAAAGAATATCATTACACTTATATACCTATAAAATAGAGTGATTGCTGTTAAAGTTTATATACCTAGACTCTTTCTAGTAACACTATAAAGAAACTCCGACAAATAAATTTTCTTGTACACATAAACTGAGAGAGAACTCCCATGTATTTATAGACTAGTAGTAATGATGTAAATAAAAGAGTTCAAAATCATCTTTTCGTCACACTACATGACGAGCAAGGCATTCACCCGATGGTAAGTGATACGCTTGCTCATAACAAGGTGGTGTTAAATGCTGGTTAAATGGTATAACACACCACACTGCGCTCGTCGCCTTGAGACGTAAGGTATCGTTTCGTTACCCCAGTAATTTCCATGCATACAGCACCTTTCAAACCAGAACACAGTAATATTTACAAATTTCTTTTTGGGGGTAGAAACAAGAGTTACGGTGGTACCTACCTAGACAAACCTCAAAAGAGACCTATCATTAATGTATTAAAACATATACTAACAAACTAGGCTGTCTATTGTCCCATTAGAGATTAAGCGCAAAATGTCTGATACTATATATAATATATCTATATGTAAAATATGTATATACAACAAAAAGCCTCAAAACGAGCTCGTTGTTAACTTGTTAGTTAATATACCCTCTCATTACAATTAAGAGGGCTAAATAGCTAGTTAAGATGTTTACACGGGTTATAATTACACTAATCGCTTTAAGACACGCTTCTTCAATGATACTCCTATATATATACATATAATGACACCATTTTTTTTATTTTTAGATACAACTTAGGGCTATTACTTGAATAAAATCAAGAGCCATTTATATGTTATCAACAATAATTAGTACATGATAGAAAAAGACCACAAACAATAAACATTCACCCAATACAAATAGATACAATCAATATACAAACAAAAATAACATCAAATCAAAAAATTATTCTTAATAATAATATAATATTTGGAAAAGGAACTATAGATATAAGGCTACGATAGTTATGATGACTAATTACCTGAGAAAAAAAGCGTCAGTATAACTTATATAGACTCTTTCCGATTTATCTTAAGTATATCGATTAAGTGGTTGTTGAATAACAAATATAAATATTATAAAGCTGTCCCAAATTCAATTTTGAATTTGAAGTTTGCTTCCGACGTTTTTGGGGATGAGTGAACGCCGCGTGTAAGCCGCGAGTAAGTTTAAGTTATTCGATAAGTTTGTGTCATTCGCATAGTCGGCGCCGTGTCGGAAAAATGTGATATCCAAATGTGAATTGTATGGATCCCATATGATTACTGGGATTGGAAAACGTGATATGATTTTACTTATATATGTGGTTATTCATGTCTTAATAATTTTTACATAATCTTTACTTACTTTTGATATAATATTTGAAATCTTTAATAACCTCTTAGTTATACCCTTGTTTGTAATAACGGGGGTATTTCTACAGTGATTATTCACTAAGACAGTAAAATCACTTTTGGTAGGTCTCTGTTGCCGGAGACCGTCTACGTAGCTACCACAGCTCCTTTTTTCTACCGCTAAATAGTAATGTACATACATTACTGTGTTCCGGTTTGAACGATGCTGTATGCTAGTAGAATTACTGTGGTAAGGAGAATTAACAACTAATGTCTTAAGAAGACGGGCGCAATGTGATGCTGTGTATACCATCTTATCTATCGCCGCGTTATTATGGGCAAGCGTATCACTTACCATCAGGTGAACGCATTACTCGTCTCGTCGGTTAGTTGAATAAAAAAAAATCATCGTATACCCGATCGTATTAGGGTACTATGGGTATAAGAATTTTTTATTTCAAAATCATAGTACAAACAGGGTTAAAAATATTGGATCATCTGGTACCAGTACCAGCAAAAAAATTATTTATGCTTTTTTTTTATCAACAAAGTGATATTGTACTCGTCGCCTTTAGACATAAGGTGTTAAGTCTCGTTACCCTAGTAATTTTACTAGCATATAGTACCGTTCAAACCGGAACACAGTACTGTTTGTCGGCTACAATATGAGATGCGGTGGTAGCTACCTAGAATTCTGTAACAACAGAGACCTACTACCAGTAACTACCAAATTATTTTGGTTACCTTAAGTATCAGGTCGTCCAACATTTTCTTTAGTGTTGCAATAAAATATTTATAAAGTACGCTATTTATAAATATTCCTATTTATGTTCTTCCTAGAGCCCAGAGGTAAAGCTTTTATTTATAGTCATGTGCGAATTGCTGGATGATACATATTCACGGAAAAGCGTTGTTGGAACATGTCTATTTCCTAATATTTTCCTTCACGGGAACAGTACTCAGTAGAGATAACAGGTGTCTATTAAATTAGTACTTGCAAACTAAGTTGTTTCAGGGAACTAGTAATATTGTTTATATAATGTTTCTATATAATTAAACACTAAGAATTAATAAGAGTTAACAAAAGCGAATACCTCTTGCGTGACTTCTGCACTTTTGCGATCTCACACACAAAAGGAGCAAAATTTCCTTTTTAAGTTTTCGAGTAATAAAAGGCATGCAGAAATTGCAGCGCTTTTCCGTATGTTCGAGCCATTTCCGCGGACGTACAAAGTGAACACTTTTGTGGAGTACACTCCGCATGCTAAAACAGTTTTATATAATGCGTTGTATTTTCGAGTGCAGCCTCCGTGGTGCATCTTGGGAAAAAGTCAACGATCTTTGTTTCTACAGAAAGACAGCAAACGAGAAACAACGTTATAATAACATATAAGTAGTACTTCTTCAAAAATTACTATGTTACTTAATCTAGGCCTTTTTTTATATATGTATAGGATTGACTATAGAATAAACTGAACTATTTAGTAATTAAAATTATAAACACAGCGGGAACTATTGGAATGTATGAAATGATGTTTAAAGTAATAGATGATAAACATGTATTTTTTTATTTATTCATTGCTCCGAAAAGTGGGACAGCCAATTTTATATTCTTTATTATTTTCCTCTTTGTTTTCTTTTGTAGCTTAACACTTCCATACATTATTGTTTCTTCACTTATACCCTACTCTGTCATTCCTTCACAATAATCTGTTACAATTTCTTAAATTGTTATATATATGTTTTTTTTATATCGTTCCTCTTCGTGTTGTGGATAAAGGTCCCGTCTCTCTATTTATTTGTTATTCTTTCTTTTCTTTGCCTTTTTTCTATTTTTCCTAACTCTATCCTTTAATTTTACATTTCCTTCTTTCACTCTTTCTACATATCCTTATCTTTTGTCATCTTTCAAGCATCGCCTCTCGATCCAAATTTCGCCGCATTTTACATTTTAAGTATTTTAACTATTTCTATCTCTAATATTTTACATTGTATTATATTATTTGTATTTATTATTTTCCCCACTAACTCTTTGGCAACATAAATATGTATTGAATGTAATTCTATATAATATGAAAGTTTAAAAGCTGGTAAAATATTGTTAAAGACGAAGTCATTTACTCCATTTATTGAGGAAATTTTGCTACAATTGTATCTACTTATTTGTTAGGTAATATTTGCCTTACAAAAGCGGAATGCAGGCGGCAAGCTGCAGCGGCATCTTGTTAGAACGACTCCGTACCGACGCGGCGGAGAACTTCAATTGACGTCCGCAATAGACGCTTACAAATAAATTTTTAATTAAAAATTTTCATCTCACCAACTACCTAATTAAATAGTTAAGTACCATGCCTAATTCTTTAACTTTTTTCTGTATGAAGTATACAAAAAAAACGTAAGTTCAAATCGATACCAATCTCCAATTACAAACGATAATACTGTGTAAACATTACTGTGTTCCGGTTTAGCTCTTGTGTGAAAATGAAATTACTGGGATAACGAGACTTAACATCTCAAATCTCAAGGCGAAGAACACAATGTAATATTTGTGTATTTAATGTTATGTTTGTCCATGAATATGTGTAATTTTTGTGGAACAATAAACGATTTATCTATCTATCAATGTGATGTTATATACCAACTTAACTAACGCCGTGGTGTTATTAGTTAACGTATCACTTACCATCAAGGGAGCGTCTTGCTAGTCTCGGCGGTACATTGAAAAAAAATTGTCCCTCTCGCGAGTCGAACGCGTATATAAAATGACATGCAATATAAAATAGAACCTCGAAAAACCTTTCAAATGCAAAGTTGCTTAGAACGCTGTCAACTTTACTCGTAATATCCGGCTGCGAGGAAAATGAGGGACTGTGCGGAATTCTTTTCCTGTATTTGCATTTAACATCGAACGAAACCTTTTTGAACAGTGTTTGTGAGTTAAAAGCAAATAAGGCCAAAGGCCAATTGAATATATGCGATAAAAAGTCGACATATGAGTTGTTGCAAACACGTGGTGGAAAATGCTCTAAACGACATACAGACATATTTTTTATTCACAAGTATAAAGCATTTATAGTTTCAACGCTTTATGTATTTGGAGTGTAAGGGGGCCCATATAACACCTCATGGGACTTAAGTCAACCTCATGGCTCGGACTCCCCTTCAAGCCGCATTGGGTCAGGGTGGTGAGAGAGAACCCAACTTCCCCTCGTTAACGGGGGAAGCCAATGTCCAGTATCTATCGGCTATATCAGCGCCTATCGGCTGATGAAGATGTATTTTCTACAATATGATTTAACAGATGTAGACAAAGAATAATCATTAAAGTAACTTAATCGGAAGGATCTATTCATAACTTTGAAAAGCTTTTTATAACTTTCTTTCAATTTTAATTTCTTTTCGTGATTGAATTTATAATTTAATAATAGACGAGCTAAAGACTATATGGCGTTCCTTGGCCTTGTATCCAGCAGTGGACTGCCGCAGGCTGATGACGATGATGATGACAACATTTGAATAGTACGCAATCTTTATTTAACTGTAAGCTCTGGGAGTACTATTTTCCCAAAAACAACACAACTGGTAGTTGACGTATTTGATCATTGATCGGAATCCATAACAATTTTTTTCTTTTTGTTTATTTCTCTTCTATGAATGTTTCAGTTTATTTATGCATATGTTTAAATATATATGTATATATATACATATATATATTTATTTATACCGTACAGAATATATATCATTCTTATTTAGTTTATTTGTATAACCATGTTTGTATTTATAATATTATTATTTTTGTTTGGCACCTACTTGTATTTTATTTTATTTCTTCTCTTCACGTCCTGAAAGGTTGGACTGAAAGAGAATGCCTTGTGGCATTATGTCCGCTTTTTCTTTTACGGTGTCTCTCTGATACATAATTTTTTTCATTGTACAAATAAATTGTAAATTAATAAATGAATGATGAATAGAGAATTCCTTATATAGTTACTTTCACATTTTTTATAAATGTTTATTAAAAAAGTAGGTATATAACTACATTAGTTCGATTTTAAAGTCATCATCGCCATCATCTACAGCCCGCATTAACATTTAACTTCAAATCAAACGTTAATAATTTGGTATGGATATAAACATAATAACTAAAGAGTTATTAAAAATTAAGTTACCATCAAAACTGCTTAGGAGATTTGAATAATGTATAATAACTAAACTCTTATAAGCTTTACAATCGAAGCTGATATCACCCTGTTACAAGGCAGACGGTTAACCGCTACGCCAAATATGTTATGTATGTCCAAATATTTCACATAATGTGTTAAAATATCGTACACTCATATTACTGTTAACATGACCCGAGGGTAATATAAAAAGCGATTTTACGAGCGTCTTGCTACTGCGTTTGAAATTTTTCCGATCACATACATTGACTAGATTACCCTTGTTCGACATTATCACATTATTTTGATATGCTGCTACTACATGCCACTAAATCCATTATTTAGTATATTCTTTTATACGAAGAGACAGGCAATACTTTAGTATACTCATACGTATTAAAACAAATAATAATAATATACTCAAAAAGTATTATTATTTGAAATCTATTGATTTTACCCGACTTTAAGAAACACATAGTGTTTCAATAGAATTTGAATTTATGTCGAGTTATAATAATACTTCAATTAGCTACAACAAAGTTTAGGTTTAGCTATGATGATGAAGAAGAAGTATGAAGTAAGCACTGCTATGATATAAGAAACCTAACAGTTTTTCTTTCGTCGAGATGAGTAAGGCATTCACCTGATATGTGATAGGCTAGCACATAACATTATGTCGCTGGTTAAGATACAGCACCACATTGCGCTCGTCACCTTAAGACCTAAGATGTTAAATCTCGTTACAGCACCCTTCAACCTGGATCACAGTAACGTTCGCACAGTACTGTTTATCGGCTGCAAAAGGAATTGTGGTGGTACCTAGACGGTCTCCGGCAAAACATACCACTAGTGTATTCTTTTCAAAAGCATGGTCATTTCTTATTTTGATAAGGTTGCCAAATTATTAATTAACATTTTTTTTAATTGGATCTTTTTCTAATTTAACTCAGCTAATAAACCAAACAGATACTTTTCCATAAAAAAAGTAAATCTGTTTATATGATCAAGATAAGCTCGCCTACAGCGACGAACACATTAAAATAGGATCAGAAGCTTTCCGAGATCCGTCGACTAACACATGAACTACTCCATACAAGGTAAACAGAAAAACTGAACCTTGTTAATGGCTTTCTTATAACTTAAGTCCAAGTTAAGGATACGGCGATATTATTTTTTTTTATTGATTTCCTTTTATTTGTCGGTGAATTATTATTTGTGAGAGAGACAGGTTTTTCTTACAACAGTCTGTCTTGATTAGGTATTAACGTTGTATTTGATTGTTTAGTAGAAAATTCCGTGGGATTTAGTTTATTATTTGGATTTTTTATTTTTGTTTTCACCATCCGTTTCATTTAGTCACCTAAAAATATAATGAATTTATCAAAAATCAACTTTCGGTAAAGCGGAATGCAATATATTAAATCTATTGAAATACTCCAGTAACTTCAACTGGATGTTTATTTGAGCCCGTAAACTCGGCGAAGAAGTAGAAGTTCATACGGCGGTAGAACTTTTGGAACTTTGAATTAGTACATAATGCAGAAATACGGGTTCAAAATATTTGAATCGATAAAAAATAAGTTAAAATATTTGTAGATGAAAACATAATATTTTTATAACAGCTTTTATACACAAACACTGTTATAGATATTGATAGTTACATAAGAAGTAATTTAATAGAAAAAAATGTTTGTTGAATAACCTAAAGTAAGAGGACAATGACATATCTAGTATAAACTCTACTCGTCTAACACAGAGACCTAAAGATAGCCTTGGTCTTCCACCTATCTAGAAATGTCTTGAAGGATTCAGCTATGTGACCCTTGTTTTTCCAATTATATCTAGTTCTGCTGTTAAGTTCGTAGTAAACCGGAAGTATTAAGATGAATCCGAAATCACAGAAGAAACTTAAGGTTATAGATTTGTTGATGGAAGACGATCAAAGCATCAGCAACGCATCAGAACCTATTTAACCTTGAATTTTTAGTTGGAAGGGCGATCTTCAAACAGTTGACTCGTTGAAGACAGTGCAATATAAGACAAAGATCATGACTATCTTTGAGTCGCTTGCTAGAGAAGTAAGTATGGTGTATAACCATCAGGTGGGCCATTTGCAACCTTTGTGGTATGAAACAAAAAACTACCAGCCTCTTTTCTCCGTTGTAATTTCCATCGTCTTAGAAGGACACAGCTTATAACATACAGTAATCGCTTTTCATTATCAGGTTCTTATTCTGGTGGTAGGTTTCTTTTACCGAAGACCGCCCGTTAGGTACCACTGCAGTTCCTATTTCCATCGCTAAATACTAATACGCAAACATAACTGTGTTGCAGTTTGAAACACTTAACCACCACCACCACTACCACTGCAGGTACTAATTCTACCGCCAAATAGTTATGTGTAAATATTACTGTTTTCCGGTGAGAAGGGTGCTGTAGCTAGTGAAATTACTGGGGTAACGAGACTTGAAACCTAACGTCTCAAGGCGAGGAGCAAAACGTGTTGTCTATACTATCTTAAAAAGCGCCACATTGTTATGGGCACTTACCATCAGGTAAACGCCTTGCTCGTCTCGTCGCCTTGTGGTGTAAAAGAAAGGTTCTTTTCGTCTTTAATATAACATGCTTAATGTATAACTTAAATTAATAACATATAATCGCTTGAATTTAAAACAAATCAACGTATTGGAAATAAGATATTACAGAAGCACTTTACTAAATTGGTATATCTGTAGCATCATAAAGATGGAAAAAGCTCAGAATTATACCACGTATGCTTTTTAATATTTATGGTCTGCAAGTGCGGTCTCTTAGGATTTGTGAACATGCAATTACTTTATGAAAATATAACGTTGTAACGAGTAGCTTATATTTTATTTTAGATTTCACATTAAATAAAGTTATTTTATATTCTGTTATTAGCAACGATACATTGGAAGGATGTATCGGCGTGATGGTGTACGAAGAGAATCACTTACTATATTATAATAAGAAACTACCTTTATTGTAACTTGTGTTATTTACAAATCATCTTACCCTCATCATCAGCCGATATACGTCCTCTGCTGAACAAAGGCCTCCTCCAATAATAGAGGGATTTGGGCAATCTCCTGCCATGCTATCCCAACGCTGGTTTAGAGGAACCAGAGTCTCGTAAATTGATTACCAGGGTAAACCACGAGCAGGTGAGGTTGGCTCGGGCTCCGTAAGTCGTTGAATGGGACCCCTTACAACCCATTTACTAAAATATAAATCCAATTTTTTTTTTCTAAAATTAAAGATCCAATACAAATAGATCTCGTTTTTCACTTCACATGCTAAGTAATAGCATATTCAAACCAAGGTAGGTAGCTTTAGTTAAATCACAATAATGCTAATCAGCAGCGACTGGACTTGCTTACAAGATCTCCACTAACAGATCCGTAACAACAGTTAACAAAATTACCGGAATAATGAGATTTAGATCATAAAACTTCACACGCAAGGGTGTATCATTAACCATCGAATTAACAACTAAATGGTCCTTTCGCTTCAAATTATTATATTTTATTTTAAAGTACATTCAAAAGCTTTATACTGCTCTAAACTACGCTGTTTTCATTTATGCGATGACGTCATAACAGTAAAGAACTTTCCACTGAATTGCGATGAAGTGTCCCGCATACGCTGAAACTGTCTCACGATATGAAAATTCATTACCATAAGATCACGCTTGCTTCGTATAAAATGAATTGCAGCGGGTTGTTTTGCATGTTATATGCATTCATATACAAAA
Source organism: Pachliopta kotzebuea (assembly GCA_018246255.1). Lineage (NCBI taxonomy): Eukaryota > Metazoa > Arthropoda > Insecta > Lepidoptera > Papilionidae > Pachliopta > Pachliopta kotzebuea. Next base: position 153 of record DWLS01004029.1, on the reverse strand, counting down.
GAGTGTTATTACTAGTAGTAGGTCTCTGTTGATCCGGTCTGGGCGGACGCCCTCAGTCGCGACAATAAGACCATCCTGCGTCGTCCGCAGAGGGTCATCGCGACGAGGGCGATCCGCGGATACCGGACGGTGTCCTGGACGGCGGCATGCGTG
>DWLS01004028.1:0-14645 GCA_018246255.1 Pachliopta kotzebuea | reverse complement strand
AGTAATTTCACTAACATTCAGCGCCCTTCTAATATAAACACAATTAGAAATATTAACGTAGTACTGTTTGTCAGCTGTAAATAAGAATTACGGCGGTACCTACCTAGAACCTCTCCGGCAACTGAGACCTACCACTATTAAATCTGTGCAAAATTTTTAATGAGAGCTTCGCTTTGATATCATAACAATTACGCAAAATTGTGAAATTTTGCGTACTTGAAATCGAAAAACTTTGAATAGTAAACTGCCGTTGTATTTATTTACGACTATTTTAATGTTCTAGAACTTAATTTTAAGACATTACTATTTCAAAGTCAAGTTTTCATAGCAAATAACGAAGCAAAACAACGATATCAAGTTATGCAACGGATTATAGCCTTTACGACCCACATAATAAGAGTTACGCGAGTTGCACAAGATTTACGTAAAAATAAAAATCAACGACCGTCGAATAATCGGCATCACTTTTTGCGATTTCATAACGATCTTAAAATCATCGTGATAAGATATAATATCCAACGTCAGAATATAATCAAGAAATTAGTCTATTTTACTTTCACTGAAGTGAAATGTTTTCGCGATCTAACTCGTTATTTTTTAAATTGAATTTCTATGTTATAAACGTCAAACACGTGAAACAGTAGTAGAACTATACTTTCCACTTTACTGTTACACGTATGATACTACTACGGTACTTCAATAACAATACAAATAGTACAGAGAACTGTTGATACAAGTACAGCTCATGATATAGTAAAAAGAGAAATGACTTAATCAAAACCACATAGAGAATATGTGTCGGTCAGCTGAAGTGGCTGTAGAGTCGCGATAGTCGACAAAGTAATCGATAAACACCTTAGAGAAAACAGTCATTTTAAGTTAGTCAAAGACCGTGTTCCCAAGACAGGCAGACAAAACAACCAATTTGCCAAAAGCAGAGTGTAAACAGGGGACGTTATACCATTCTAGAATGGTCTAAAATAATCTATAACAAAAAGACCATAAAAGTCTTACCGCAAATTGTACTTCAAGTGCTAGAAATAGGATGCTTGAGAAATGGAGATAAAGGAGGAGATATTTTATGAACATTTTTGTTACATTACAGTTTTAAATTCATTTCTAGACATAAGCATTTGAAACGAAGAATCTTATGTTACCAAAATTACAAAAATATTATAAATGTCTTGTTGCAATGTAAATTGCTTGCCTTGTAACGCCTACAACATACAGTTGAGATTTTAATCAGAAAAAAAATTCCAATAAAAATTACGCATGAACACATTAATATATTTGTGTAAATACATACTAATTATACAACTTTACAGTATTCAAATGATAATTAGGAAAGTAGAAAAGAAAGTTGAATTACCATAAACGTTAATTTTTTTTTCTACATACACTTGAACTTCGTTCCATATAAATTAAAGTGACAATGGAGCAGAAGTCAAGCGCGCTCGCCCATAATACTATGAAATCTCTCTACATATATGACAGTGGTAGGAAAAAAATTACTACTTAATTTTACTATTACAATCAACAACAACACGTTCTTCACCGCCAAGCAAACTTAGTAGTGAGTAATAAAAAATTAAAGAATTTATGAAAATTTTTTATTTTATATCTATATAGTCGTACTACAATTAAATTTGTGGTTAGTATCGCTTCTTTTGATTACTTAAGATTAAGTGTTGTATGATAGGTTTTCACATACAACAATAAATCATTTTTACATGTTCCGTTGTTTTCTAAGCATTCATATAAAAAAATCACATTTGCTGGTGGTAAGTCGCTGTTGCCGTAGACCGTCTAGTTAAAGTACCATCGTAGCTCTTATTGCAGCAGCCAATCAGTAGTGTGCAGATGTTTCTATGTTCCGGATTGAAGGGCGTTGTAGCAAATGCAATTGTTGGAACAAGTAGATTTAACACCTTATGTCTCAAGGCTACTTCATCTTGCCAGTACCACATTGTTAGGGGCAAGTATACTACTTACCATCAGGTGAACGCTATATATCGCTTTATTATAATAAAAAGTTTATTGTACTGAAATCCCGCTTAATCCTGACTTTCTCCTTTTATTTCTTTCCTCTAAAAAAGTTAGCACAATGTAAATATGTATTAATTTCCTGCAGCATTCGCAATCATTAATTGATACGAATGCAAACAAACCATAAACTTTTAATTTCATTCTAATTTTCTTTTCTTCAATATTGTTTGTCGGAATTCATAATTAAGTTTGAAATATGACAAAGAAATTCAAAATTACAGCTCATCTTGAATTCAAGTAATCTCTGTAAAGAAATGAGCAGACATTTGAAAATGAGGTTCGGGTTGATAGTGACGAGTATGGTCTGGTGATTCGTTTGATTATCCTAATTATCTTATACGATGCGCTGAACCGACAATTTGACATGCCGGAATGAAAATTTAGGACATTTATCACGTGAAAATTGGCATTGCATTGAACACGGTTATAAGATCGAAACAGTTAAAAATTAATGTCTAGTAGTAGTTCACAAACATTTTTTTGTGTCTACAATGATAGCGAAATGTGCTCATCCAAAATGACAAGGCAAAACAGCAAGAAAAAAACCAGAGAAGGTATTAAGAAGTCATGGCAACATAATGTTCTAATGAAGGCAGTCAAAAAGACAGAATAATATTAACAAGAAGCATGTTTTGGTTCACATGGTTTACATTAATGTTAGTCAATATTCAGTAATGGATTTCCAATTAGCTTTTGCTTACCCTCATGGGAAAAATTCGTGAAAGAACCTAACCTTTTTAAAAAAAAATTGATGAGTCCTTTAAGTTGCTAAGAGTTGATACGTAGAAAGGACATTGAATTTTCTTTTAGTAAAACATATATAACATGCACAGGTTTGCATGTTTAGTAGTGGACAGCGGTAGGCTGAATTCATCGTGATAATGCATAGGTTATACGATACATTAACCTAGAACGCAATTTGTTGCAACTATTGTGTTCTTCTCTTGACAACTAGTTTAAGAGAAAATCGCTTTTTGTAAATATGCTATAAAATAGTCCTCTTTTGAATGTAAGAAATAAATGTATTATTCAAAAACTATTATGAGATAAACAGGGTTCTGTCAACTTAATGTATATAAATTACCTCCATTACTGAGAATGTTACTAGCGTTAATACATAAAGGCATAAGTAAAGTCGAAAAGTCATCAATTTCATCAAAGAACTTTCAAAAAACTATAATGCACATCTAATAAAATGAATAATTTAGGGTTTTTCTTTACATCATCAATGCTTTAATAATTTGAAAGTTATGCGAACTTTTTAAATATTTTGTGTATCTTCTGTTGATTTTTTATACACTTACAAAGAAGAAAACAGCTTTTATATTTTCACTGTAGTTTGTAATAAAATAAAAATATGGTTAAAGAATAATTTGGTTACATTATGTAACACAGTAAACAGGTCTATAATTTTTAATTTCTTTATTATAAAAGCTAAACTTGGTAGCGAAATTTAAAACAAGTACATAAAGGTACATGATAAGAAAGAATGTTATTAGCAATTCAAATTTTATGCAAGAAGAAATTTACAGTAAGTAAACCATGAATTTATTAACCTCAAGGTTGGAATAACATTTTAAAAATATTGTCCTATATAAGGAAAGAAAATTTTTATACTTACAATAAGGAAACATGTCATACAAAAATTTACCACAATGAACATTTTTCTCATCTTTGTGTACATATATTACTACTATCTCATAAGCCTTTGTTTCTAGTTATTTAATGCCAATTCTGGTTCAAAGTCTCCAAACCTCAAACAACCGGAAATAAAGGCATATAGGAGTACAATATATGTAGATAGGAAGAACCTTCACTTGAAGGCAAGTGTATACACCAACAGATAAAATAATGCTACTTTTTACAGCTCTACATTGTTTCTGTCACTTTGATTTAAGATGTTTTCTTGTTACTACAGCAATGGAAACCAACACTAGAGGTTAATATTAGATGGAGCATTGGCTACAGTATACATAACAATTAAATTTATATTTTTGTTTTGTAATATTTTATGAAAATTCTTTTATTTCCTTTACATTATTATAACAACTATAGTGAAAGTATGATTACTGCTCTAAATTAATCATTATATGGAAAATTATTTTTATTGTTAAGATATTGATGCTTAGTTTTGAAAATTTATTGATTTTTAATAAATACCAGTTGCCTTTATTATAATTAGTACTGTGGCCTAGTTATAATTTTATTTTAAATTTTTGTTTCAAACTTTATGTTATGGCAAATATTTAAAGAATAAATTAAATTCAAATGCATTTTTTGCCTATTATGCCTACATTATTCTATTTAATTTATAACCTTTTAATCATTATTATCATGAGGCTCCATCTTGTAATTAAAGTTTAAAAGTCAGATTGAAAAAACTTTTCTATTCTTCAGGTATTCTTTTCTATAGATATTTACTTCCTTTAAATTGGGGTGTAAGGAAACGAATGTGTCCAATATAACACCTCGCAGGACACAAGCCAAACTCTCCTGCTCATGGTGCATCCTGATAATCTAAATAAGGCTTTGGCATTTCACTAACCCGCTTGGGGCCAACAAAAGTTGGAAACGTAACGGCTGATGGTACTCCTTTAAATGAAACCATTTCTCTCATTCTCTTTCAGGAACTTGAATTTTAGAAATTTTTCCAATACAATTGTTTAGGACTAAACTGTGGAAATCATATAAGGGTTCTCTTTGCTCTGAATAATGCTTTTCTTTGTATAACTTCTTCGCAGACAAATCTCTATTTACAGCATAAACACAAAATGTGTACATAGCAACATAGGTGGTAATTAAGTGAACAAGTTGATAAATATTCAACCACTTAACACATTTCTAAGTTAAAAAGGAAATGCGTGGTTTAGAAGTCGGTTTAAATGTGCAGTCCTAGAATTTCTACAGTAGACATGTTCTTGTATGTGACACGAATGTTAAGGAATGGTTCATTGTTATCTGCGCACGCGCCGTTTTCACGACACGCGCGCTAATGCTTTCTAGTGCTGAAGTTATGAATTGAGCATTGTTGAAGGATGAAGGTAGATGATGATTAGAAATTTAAAATTTCTAGACCAAGCGGTACTCATGGTGAAATTGGCTTTAACTCAGTTAAAATAACATAGATTGCAATACTGTAAATATTCTTTTTAAAGTCGATATTAATGGAGGATGATTTCAAATTAGTCTTTAAAGAATTAAGAGAAAATCTTTAGTGAGTTAATTAAAAGTTAATAGAAAAACTGATAACCTTTAGTAATTTATAGGGTTGAATATCTAATGAAAACTTATGTAACTTTCGATAAATACTGTTGGTTTTCTGAATAAATAAATAATAAAGGTACTTTTATATTTGTGAACGATGTTAAAAAAAAAAAAAAAAAAAATTTATACGACTTTGTAGACTAAAAACCTCTTCCAAAGTTACTATAAACTAATATTTTTTGAAACAAAATGCAGGCCAAACGTGTTTTGTGATGATGAATACTTTAATAGACTTCATATTAGAAGTAACATAAACATAACTTATTTGCAATACCCTTAATTGTATTAGATTTTTCAAAGTTGAAAACTAACCTGATTCTTCTTCATCGTTGATTTCATTTTCTTCGTCTATCGACCTCTGATCGCCATTTTCTTTCTTTTTACTTCCGGTAATATAAATTATATTTGCTTCTTTACTATATTTGTTAATGTCCACGTTATTTTTCTTAAAGCACATACCACTTGCAACATTCACATCACCATTAAAATCTAAACTTTCATCTAAATACGAATAAACGTTCTTTTGCAGGCAACTAACTGATGGCTTGAAAGTACACTCGTTGAGTATATTGTCCCATAAGCTATTACCTGTCCTAAAAGTACCATTTTGGTACACGCTGCTTACGAACGATCTACCGGATATAGCCTCTATTATCTTCATTCGCTTGGGTATATCATTCTCTACTCTTCTTATTTCATCATCAGTTGAATTTTCACTGCATTCTATGTGACCTAGATTTAAAACAAGGACAAACACTAAACTCGCCTTTAACACTTGAAACATCTTCGGACACTTCCGTCTCTCCTTGCAAAGTAAATGTTTCGTAATTTGATATACATAGTGATAGATCGCCATTGTCAGATCATCACTGATAAGTATCACTTTTGATTTCATATAATTGGTTATTTAAACGTATATAAATCCATTTTGGGACAAATACAAAAGTATGGGTTATTACAGACTCGTGTTGGCTATGTGTTCTTCTTTATTTCCGTTTCATACTGCAATATCTACCTGCAAAAAGAGAAATTTATTTTGTAAAATATATGAAATTCAGCAACGAAAAATGCTTTATAATATTTTTCATATCAAACACGAATAAATTAAAAATCAGTAGCTAAAAGCAGTTATATTAAAATTAGGTTTCTGTGCGGATTTTCAATTTTATGAAAACTTTAAATTTCTTGATTAGTTTGCATAAAATTAGAAAATTTGTGGTAATGTACGAGGATAGATCAAAAAGTAGTGAGAATGACATATAATACTTCTTGGTAAGAAAAAAATACTGTCGGGCATAGTCCAGATAATAGGAATAATATTAAAAAAAAATTCGGTTCTATTTTGTTTTTTTCTGAATGAAGCCATTTTTCTGCTTTGAGTCCGAACATGTTCTCGAAAATGCAGAAAAACGAGGTGCGAGCAGGTAGTAACTAGCTCTGTTGAAAAAAGTTAACGACGCAAGAGATTCTGCTGTCTGCTCCGTCGTATTCCACTGACGTAAAGTGGGTTTCTCAATTTCGAGTAGGGAGAACGAGCACGGAAGAAAATGTTGCAAAAATCGAGAAAATTGTATTGAGCGATCAAAGAGTCATTATCCGATACTTAATTTAAGAAACGGGCATTTAATACAGAAGTATTCAAGTCATATTGAAACCATCTTTGAATATGAGAAAAGTCTCCGCAAGATAGGTGCCGAGAATGTTAACCGACAGTCAGAAATAAAATCGACTTGACATTTCAAAGATCTTGTTGGACACGTTTTGAGAAGATTCCAAATTTTTTTTCGCATCATTACGTATTAATGGACAAAACAATGGTACATCATTTCAATAAATAAATAAATCCTGAGACAAAACAGCAATTTTCGCAATGGAAACGACCATCATCACCGACCCCGAAGAAGTTTCGTGCCGTGGCACCGACTGGCAAAGTAATAGCCTCAATATTTTGGGAGTGAAAAGAGATATTTTTAATTAATTACCTGTAGCGTGGAACCACTATAACAGGCCAATATTATGCAGCTTTAGTTCCCAAGTTGAGGAAAAAAGAGAGCGAAACTTCGAAGGGGCGTGATGTTTCATCACGACAACACATCCGGGTACTGGTAGTCAGATGCGATGGCTGCAATTCAGCAAGCTGGCTTCGAATTGGTTGACCACTTATTCACCAGATCTGGCGCCTAGCTATTTTTATCTGTTCCCTAAATTGAAAGAATACTTAAGGGGAAATAGGTATGAAGACAATAACCAGGTGATGGATGCCGTGGAAAGCTTTTTACAGGACCAAGGCAAAACTTTTTTTATAAATGGATGGAAGCTGTGGAAAAGTGCTAGACTCGGTGTGTAGGGAGACTCGGAGACTATGTAGAAAAATAAATTATTAAGTTATCATTAGTCATTATATTCTATCTCATTCTCACTACTTTTGATCCCTCCTCGTATATCTATAAAATATATCAAGTAAGCAAATAGTCGATTTTTCTTTATTAGAGAAGAACCAAGTCAATTGGGAAAGCCTTAAGTTTAGCAGTGGACGACGATAGACTAATAAGATGATGATAATGATTAATTTTTTTATTCCTCGAGGTGATAAGACGTCGTTCACTTGATGGTAAATGATAAGTTTGTCATAACGACGTGGCGCTGATTAGGGTATACATTACATTTGCTCTGAGACATGAAGTGTCTCGTTACCCCAGTAATTTTACTAGGTTACCCTTTAAATCAGAACACAGTAGTGTTCGCATATTACTGTTTGGCGGTAGAAATGGGGGCTGTGGTGGTACCTACATAAACAATGTCAAGAATGACTTATCACCATTAAAAAAAATTGTGACTTATATATACTTTAAAACCATAAGATTTACGGCTGTCATTTAGCAACCGTGATCACTTACCATCAGGTTAAAATCGTCTCCATTAATTAAAAAGAAATTTCTGTCTTCAAATACATTAAAATTTTGTAAACCTAAAAAAATCCTTAAATGTTTTATCTTATCGTATGCAATTTGCAAACTGTCGTAATGACAAGGTTACGAATTAAATTGGCGTGCTCTCCGTGAACTAGAATCAAAAAAATGCAAAACAATACGGTTCGCAATTTTATTATTCAAATGAGCTTTTTATAAAGTTTTTTGTTCACTACCGACAAATAAAAAACTTATCTTATCTGTTAAGCACAAAAGGCAAGAAATTCAAACGGATAATTTCTTTTGCTTTAGTAAAAGAAAAAATAAATTGTCATAAAATAAAGTTTAAAATTGCTATAACAATATATTAGTTATTTTAAAAGATTGACTATAAAATATTGGTGGTAGGTGTCTTTTGCTGGAGACCGTCTATATGCAGACATAACCATGTTCTAATTTGAAGGGAATAGTAGCTAGTGAAATTACTTGGGTATCACACATATTGACACATTCTGGTTATTTGGAGAATTAATACACACACAATAAAAGTACAGAGAGAGATAGAGAAAGATAGATTAATCGATAGCTTCTTTTATTAATACACATCTGTCATATTCTTTCGTTCGTTCCTAAATAGGATTAAGAAGAGAGGTAAAGAGACAAACTGGAGCATTTAAAGTAATATTTTTGTTAAGAAAGGGATTGTTCGATTCAACAAAAAATAACGTACAATCGACTTCAACGTCTCTTTCTCTATTTTTCGTATGTTCAAACTAGTATACAGGATGGAGACTCCGTGGTATGCAGTTTTGTGTAAACGATTGTAGAGAAGTAGAAACACAAGGAAACGACTCAAAAAGGAGACTACTATATATAAAGGCGTTTTATTTCATTCTTATAACTTCATATATAATTGACACGTTTTCGTTATACTTTTTTTTTCTCTTTAAAATTCATTGCACATTCCGTTCCAAAAGTTTCACTTCAAAAAAGTCAAGAGGCTATCCATAGTCAAAATCTTGCCATCATACAAACTAATATGAACTGAACAAAGTTAAAAGGCCAGCAGTTTTGCTACGAAGGTGAATAGATTTTGGTACAACTCATGTTAAGGCGTCATTTTTTATAAATTGCGATATTATATATTTGTGAAAAATTAAAATTATAAGTTTATACACATCAACGAGCTTCAGTTGGACCAGCGGAGATTCCGAGACCGTAAATTGGTTACGCTTTCGGACTGCTTAGCGCGCCCAACATCGTCACGGAATCACTTCAGACGGATCACGCATGGATGTATTTTTTTATATACGATGTAGATACGAAACGAGCAGAACATTAACTTGATGGTAAGTGATACGCCTGCATAGTTAGGATGTTTAAATAGCACCATTATAATACATATACTACAATAAACATGGACCATCTCCCACTACGATGGCCCAATGCGGGTTAATTGGGAGCCAGAGCCTCGTTTATTAATTAGCAGGATGCACTACGAGTAGTTGACATTGGCTCGATTCCTATGAGTTGTTGTGTTGTGTCTTATATCCCCACTAAAGTAACGAATGTTAGCATCTTATTTTTCATTATGACAATTACAATGTGGTACATTCACCATCGTACAACAAAAAACAAATAAATAAGAATCGTGGTAGTCGGGCACGGTAGGTTTAAAAAAGTACGATATATCATGAAAAAAAGGCTTATGATTTTATCAAAATAATAAGGTATATGCCGTATTGTAACATTTAAAGGCACCATAAATAAAAATAATGGTACAGAGTCAATCGTAAAGAAATGTTAACGGAAATGTATGCCTGTTTTGCATTTTTGTTAAGAAAGTGAGTTACCCACTGACGTATTTAACGGAATCGTGTTTTTACTTGAATAAAATTAAGTAACAAAGTATGGAGGTAAAAGAAAATTGTTTTTATATATTCATTTTCATAATAAAATACTCTTTATACATATATTTAAATATTTCCTATCGAAGGAGAGTATTCGTGTGTTAAGTTACAAATTTTGAAAAGCTACTTACATCTATAATATGAATGATAAAAAGAGATATAATTTAATTAAATTACTTATAACTTTTTGTACTTAATTACTTTCACCGAAACTCATTTAGAGGTTTTTAATAAATCCTCTAAATATATATGAGATCTTAATTGACTCGCAGACTCGCGAATTTTTTTTTGATTCGACGAGCTGACGGAATAAGCAAGACGTTCACCTGATGGTACGTGATTCACATGTTTATAAAGACATGGTTAACATGATATACACAGCATCACAAAGTGCTAAGTCTTATTACCCCAGTAATTTCACATCACACAGGAACAGTAATGTTCGCACAAACTATTTGGAGGTAGAAATAGGAGCTGCGGTGGTACCTACCCAAACGATCTCCGCCCGCAGAGACCTACCCATTGAAAATTATTAGAACTTTTATAACTTCTATGTTACTTTCACAAAAATAATGTGTAGATATATTAATTTAAATAGAAATTATATGTTGTTAAATAGTAGTAATATACGTAGTAATAAGTCAATACGAATCAGAAAGAAGTTCTTGATTAATTATTATTTTATCACTTTGATTTACTAATCTCAAATTAAAACAAAGTTAGGATTTAAGGATTGTCTTAAATTGGCAGTAGTTTTTTGGTTACTTTATATAATCGTTGTTATTTTTAAACAATAAAAACACTTGCTTCTGACAAACAGAAACAGTAGTATACATCATTAAAATTTTGTAAACTTAGCTGTACTTTACTATATTGTAATGCATAATTTTTTTTAATATTTTAATACAATCGTTTTCTACTATTTATCCTTCTTTTGTACAAACAAAAAATGAGAAAAAGAGTATATAAGAGAAGCACGGTAAACAAAATATATTTAATTAATAAAGAGTAGTTTAAGTATTCTATCTTTTAAAGTAATTTTCTTTATAATTCCTCCGCTTTAGTTCTATTAGACCAAAGGATTGACTAACTGAAAGTAATGCTTCCTTTAAATGAGTTTGAGCAACAACTACGAAATACGTCGCTATGACTAATCGTACTTTTTTCTCTTTTTATCAATTTAATATCTTATATTCTTACTGTGAACTACAGCTTTATTTTCTTTTCTTTTCAATCTTATAGTAAACTAAGAGAATGCTCTATTATGTTTAGTTCCCAGTTTTCTAAATCTCATGTGTCCAAATAAAGTTTTAAATAAATAATTAATACGCAGTAAAGGTGTTCGTTGGTTTTGTTTTTAATGAAACGATATGTTACAGTCATAGATCATTGTCTCTTTAATGACAGCGACAATGTCGTTGACTTAATTGACATAACGTTTTCTATAAGATTTATATCAGCCCCGATGGACTTTTGATTTCAAATGAACACCACATTCCAGTGAAATTACAGTCATCGCGCATGATGCACGCAAATAACGAGCTGGAAATGTAACAACCAACGTACATCATTAAACAGCTGATGATGGGTGTACATTCACTATTTCAAATGGAAAAAGGTGTGGTTACATAGTTTGTACACAATTCATCGATCCTTAATAAAAAGATTTCCATATCATAATTATTCTAAATATTAGCAAATCTATTAAATCAATACAAATTATTTGCAAATAAACATGTATATGTACGTGAACTTTTAACCATTCCCCAGAAAATGTATTAAAGTTTGATGCCTATATGTGAATTTGTCTGTGTTTAAGCTTCCAAACTACTAAACTGGTTTGTAATTATTTTTCTGCTTGTGGTTATTCGTGAGAATCCCTTTTTTTCGCTATTAATCAATAAAATCCTCAAAACCTAAACATCTTCAATTCTCTTCTAGAGTGAAGAGTAAGTGATGAGTTATCATTTTATTTTAATTTTAAAATAAGGATATTGTTTTAATCAAAAATTGTTATAAATGTCCATATTAAAATTATGTTTTCCAAAATATAATTAAATTTTTATCTTAAAGTAAATTATTATGTATATGTATTAATTAAATATTAACATGACAGCTTTTTAAAGTTGGACAACTATATTTACGATATATCCTAACTAAGAAAGTACTTTTACATGTATAATAGGTCAATGAACTTACCACTCTGATCTTTATGATAAACATAATTATCCCACAAGGAATTAATAATTGACTTCACATTTATTTAAGTAGTATGTGGCACGGACTTATCTATTATGTGTTAACAAATAAGTCCTACTATTGTCTATTTCATTGACAAACTCCAACTATTTGCATATTCTAGATAATAACGACAGACTCCCAACACGCTGTGCAAAGAAATTTCTGTTGACTTTCCTTTTAACCTCTCGAGAAAGTATTCGATAAGTATAATATTTCTTGTTTCATATGGGACTTGTACATTACTGACGCATCTTACAAATACACCATGCTTATTTTAAGGTTATTAACATAAGTATCAAATAATTTAAAGTACTTTATCGTGGTATGTTTCGTGCTAAAGTGGGTTCTTGCATTAAATCATGATTATTTTAGGGCATGATGATTATTAAAAGAAGTAATTTCGACCGGTTACCCAAAGGCGAGGCGTGGGCCCGCAACCTTTCGAACGGGCACCGAAAGCGTCATCGTTTGGAACTGAGAAAGAGTAGTGTACACAACTTTCACTACGAATGTCCGGGTGCCGTGGCTAGTGCTACATCAACTAAAAATGTCGATCGCACTTAATTGGTATAAGGTTTGGTTCGATTCTGAATTTTAATAGGATCCAATACTACTATGTTTGAATTGTTAATTTCTTCTATACTTTGTTTTGTGTTATAACGAGTCGCACCAGTCTGTTTGACGAAACGAAAAGGACATGATCTAACTGTGATACATTAGCCGATATTAATAACCTGGCATATTTAGCAATGCACCAACCTATGCTCGTCTCCTTTAGATTCAAGAAATTTTATTACCCCGTCAATTTCACTAGCTACAACGTTCAAAATATGTATATAAGTTCATTTCTAAATTTACGTTAGCAGCTTTTATTGTTATAGGTTTAAAATTTCAATTTATCATTATCAAATTTTGTTAAAATAAATGTTGGAAAGTTTATCAATTTTTATTAACGTACGACTCGAAAAAATGTGAAAGTGAATATAGAATGGCAGATATCAGTCAACATGGATTTAGAACTTAGATCAGTAAAGTTGTTTTATATCGTCATCATCATGTGGACGATCACTACTAGACATCGGCTTTCCCCAAAAATCTCTATGCCGTTCTTTTATATCACAAGACAATTATTATATATATGGGTGGTTCACTGTGTGAACAGTTTAACATATACACAAATTATTTATTAGGACTGAAAAATGTTTCTATGTTTTACTTTAAACAAGTTCCTAATATAAGTAGTTATTAATTTAAATAAACTGATTAATGTAATAATAGTTGTCTTTATATCGTTAGACACAGCTTTTGTGAGCAATACAAAATATAGGTAAGTATAAGTATATGTAAAAAAACATACATACAACTTCAAAGAAAGAGCAACAGCATTACCGAATACAAACTATGAATATTTAAAAATGGCAATAACAAAATAGAAGGCTTCCTTACTAGCTTCACATTACAACAACTTACTATAAAGTGAACACTGCTCGTTATAATGTTCTAATAAAGAGAAAGTACATTATATTATTAAGTAATTTTTTCACGCTTAACTGTTTGCTAACTTGTCAGTTTATTAATCGATTAAAGAAAACAAAGTTTCTTATATATACTACCTAACAATATATACAATGGTATCATGTTAATAATTTATTTGAAAGTAATAATATTTGATCCCGTATATTATACATAAAATGCATGTAATTCCTTGTGCAAAAAATGCATGATGAACTTGTGCCTTTAATTTGTATTGGAAGTCGCGATCCTTTATTTATAACATTTTGTATGTACATATCAGCTATTGAATATAATGAAAGTGTTATTTATATGAAAGACTAAGCGCCGGAATCGATCGTAAACCATTACCAATTTGAACAGTGAAAGTCCACGGAAATTTAATTCGGTTCAATGAACGACGAAAATAAAAGTATGACATTAAAATGTGGCTACGTCACTGATTTTGATCATATCGCTCATAATGTAGACTAAACCATGTTAGTCAAGTAGTTATTAAAACATAATAAAACAAACTATTGGCCCGTAGAAAAAACAAAAACCATATATAGATAATGAATAATTTTTCTAATTTACTTCAAACAATATATAATATTCTTATAGAATGTATGAAATAAATTTCTAATAACAATTTAATTATACATATAAAACTAATGAAGCAGTGATAACGATACAGTGTATGACTTGAAAAGTGATTCACTTTCCATTGACCTTGAGCTTCTGGTAAAGAAAACCATTTAACTTGACTTTGACAAGTACTTGA
>DWLS01004027.1:0-14648 GCA_018246255.1 Pachliopta kotzebuea | reverse complement strand
TATCGGTGAACCTTGTGCCGCGGGCTCCCGAACCCGTACTTGTTCGGCACAGATGTTTTATAACATAACCTTAAACAAGTGAACTCAATTTAAAGTACTTAAAAAAAACATTCTGCTAATAAAAATAAATAAATAAAATAAACAAAGCATGGGTAGATCTCGTGAATTCGGAATTGGATCACAAAAGGATAATGGAAATAATGTTTGACGACAGTGGGTTGCCTTTGAACGATTTTAGATTTAAAAGTCTATAAGAACGTTATAAAGGAACTCTGATATCGTGGGTACCGCCTGACTGAAACATGTTTTTATCTATACTACGTATGCAGAAAAGAAATCCTATCTACGTGTGATTTTCTTTATAATACTCTCTGTATTCAATCAGAAAGAATAATAGGGCCCATAGTAATTAAAGTAAAAAAAGGAAAATCGACAGTATATGAAGTTGATTTGAGTTACCACAATCTATGCAAACGTCTATCGAGGATTACACATAGGTATTCGTATCAAAGCTTTCAGGCTTACTGCCTGTTCTGTATTTCGTATTGTCAACTGATGGAATTAGTATGAGTAAATCATTTCAAGTACACGGTGTTTTACTAGTAAATAAGTTTAATTGATAAACATTTAAAGTATAGTTCAATTGTCTTTTTATGCTTTTTCTCTACGAAGCGAATATGTGCCTGTTTGTTATCACCTCCAATACTGCGTATTGCCATACAAAACTAAAAACAAAAAAGGTAATAAATTAAAGAAGTTGAATGTAACGGTGAATAATGAGAAATAACTTCTTAATACACGTCTCGCGAATGTCTTAAATTTCAGCGTACAGTAGTGAACACAGTTTGGAACTATGTAACCTATTTATTTCTTAGTGGATTCGCTTGCGTTATTAAGGCTTAAATAATTTTAACGACGAAAAACTTACACTATTTTCATTGTTATTGGATGAAAATTATGATATACATGCTTCATAATTAACACTGGTCTTCATTGAATTTTATACAAATTTTTTGATAATATATAGTTTATAATAGTTATTACCACACGTTATTAATAAAAAAGTACACATCGGGTAATTTTTTTTAATTTTACTAAATCTGGGATATTAGAGCCAGCAGTAAGACTACTTTAATAAAACAAATTTCAAAGTTCAAGACGAAAACAAAATTGTTCTCAGCCATTGAATTGTTTAATTTTCTTTAAGAGGCTGTATTTTGTAACATTTCAAGAGATAATGAGTAATGCGATGAAATTAGCAAACTCGGCCGTATCAGTTACCACGAGGTGTTCGCCTTACACTTTACCTCTCTTTATCGTACAAAAGAGCTTGTTTAATGTAAGAGATTATGTATAACTGTTTTTAGTTCCAGAACATGAATGCACGTTGCGGGTAAACGTAAATGAGTGTCAAAAGGATGGAAGCAGGCACCGTGAACCATTTGCAGCGGATTCGCAGCGCGCAAGTGCACCACTAAAGCGATGCGGTTCGCTGCGTACTAACTTATGTACGTACGAACCCATGCAGAAGCTATCCATATCATCATTTCTTATCTACAGAAATTAAATGTTTATTGACAAATATATTAATTTCAAAATAATATTCTCTATTACTCCAAAATATTTCTTAAAATGATATACCAATTTCTTTATTTATAAAACGTCACTCAGAGTTATCGAACATGTTACAAGATCTAGCTTAAACTATGTACATTTCACAATTTAAGATTAAATAATAAATTCCTGCAACTTACATAGCGAGTGAGTGCGTTTGTAAATACTGTTCATTCCCAACTGAAAAAAAATATTAAGATTTGTTTTGAACGTATGTGCAATGTATTACACGTTTGGAGATTGTTGAAACTTCTGTAAAACTCCCTGGCTTAAAGTCATTATAGCCTAGTGGTTTGAACGCCTGTCTTCCATTCCGTAGATACCGGGTTCGTATCCGGCCTACACTAATGAATTTTCCAATTTATGTGCAGTTAGTATAACACCAACTAATATCAAGTGCCAAGCCATGTTTCAAATCGCGTGGCTATAAACCTTAAGCGCGAAAAAATCCCCCGTGCTTGTTCTAATTTTTATAACGTAGCATTCAATATTAATAACATAGGTACTTACTTTCCCAACAATAATTCAACGTACAGCCTTGTACAACCATCGAACATATTTTGACAAGTCACAGCTATTACTCACAGCTCTCGACATGAGCATCGACCTCAACAGTTAAGTCGAATGGAATGAGAAAACTTAATGGCTACATATTTCTTTCTACCTTTCAAGTCAAGTGAGTAAAGGAAATAGATTTTTTACGTAGTTTCTGGTCCTATGGAGACATTTATATTTGGCCTATTTTAGTGATTTTCAAATTTTTGTTATCTTTCTGTTTAGTTTACTTTACGAGCCCTGTAACGTATGAATCAAACGGTACCTACTTTCTCGAAGATATAAAAAAGAAAATTAAGAACTTTCTTAAAAAAGATTTTTCCTCTAATTTAAATCATGTATTTCAGATATAAATCAATATACGTATTGATAATATAAAAGTTATTGTTTACATAAACTTGTCTACTAGGTATGTAAACAATGTAAATATCTAGATTTTTTTTATTGCTTGAGAAGTTTAGATGTATATGTATGTTGATAACTATAATTGCAATTAAAAAAAATATTATTATAAAAGCTGTTTTGTTGTGTTTGGCTGCGCTACATTTAACAGCGATCTATTCAAATTAACCTTAAACCACAGCACATGTCGAAACATTTGGTCACCTTTCTTCTTTTTTTATTCTTCTTCTTTCTTTCTCCGTGCTCTTAATTTTTGTTTATAAGCTCTGTATATGATTTCTCATTTTTCCTTTAGCCCTTTTTTGACTGAATCGGATACGACGTCTTCTTAATTGTATTATTATTTTGTACAACGAGTCTTTTTTTTATGTATAATAACCTGAAAAAAAGTAACTGAGTTATTCATTGCCGTATTATAAAGCACTTCTTATTATATTTCATGTAATAAAAGAATGAGTTTTGTAACTAAAAATAATACATGGCAATACTCTATTCATTAAAATTCTCAATGAAGTACAGAAAATTTTTGAATCTCTTGTATTTGTGAAATACTTTTAATATCACTTCTTTATGCGAAAGTAATTTAATAAGAATATAAAACATTGCCATAAGGGGAATTAGATGAATGGTACTGTAAGTTAATCCTAAACCTAATATTAATTAAAGTTTATAATAAAAATTCCTAGAAAATTCTTTATGAGAGTCAGGGATGTTCGCAAAATATAATAGCGAGAACAATTATTCGTTATATTGCAATTGTTGCTTCCTGGCTTCGTTAGGGCTACCTTGTCTCTCCTAACTATTCCATTGTAAGCGAACGAGTTTTTAACAAGATTGTACAAGAAAGTTGCAACTATACACTATTATGCAATAAAATATAAAGTGAAAAGCAAAATTAGCCAAACTGTACTTGGAAAAACTATTATGTATCAGTTAACAATACATATATTATTTGCGTTGTTACCTAATTGGTCATATCATTATTACATTTTATATAATTGGAATTTAAATCAAGGGCATTATTAAGGCTTAGCATCTAATATCTGCGGCAATGTTGCTGTAGAAACATTTTAATTAACGATTCAATATGTTTAGATTTTATCACTTGCTAAGAAGATGTTGTTCCGCGCTTTAAAATTTCTATATTTTAATTTTATGAAGATAATTGATATTGCCTTTAAAGTAAAGATAAAAATATGAAAGAAATTTAAATTTCCCTTTGAAGCTTCATTTGCGATAAAGTAAGACTAAGACAGACTCGTTCAATTATGATTATGTCAACAACAGGCTCGTGATAATATTTAATTAATCAATTAATTGCTCGTGCTACACAAATTGTGTTAGAAATCTAAGAAAATATTTAAATTATTAATGACATTTTTTTAGTTGTTATAAATGAAAAATTAAATGGTTACAGCGAGGCATTTCAAAGACTTGATACTGAATTACTACAGCCATTTTTACCTTTCAAATAATTACATTAACGTCGTAACTACTTGCCAAAACATTTCAAATATAACGACTGACTTCTTACTTATTGAGGTAATCTTGTGGGAAATCATGCTGAGCCATTTTTCGTTAAAAAAATACCCATTTTACTGAATATCTCTAGCGGTAAATTTTCAGCAAACAATTATTTATTAGTTGATGGATGAGGTATTTAAACATTGTATGTATGTATTTATTTCAGTATCAAATAAAGAATAAAATTTTATAATAACTTACAATTTAGCATAATACATTTTATATTCTTTAAAAATGTTCTGTCGTCATAGTTTGTTTGAATTTTTTTCAATAAATAAATACTTGTTGCAGGCAACGAATAATAAAAAATTTTTTGCAATTTTTTATACAATATATTAAAATTATTCATGGCTACATGACCATTATTAGTATATGTTTTACATAACTAAATTATTAATTTTCGTGTCTTATAAATAGTCTTAATTATCAGTTTAATTGAAAAATGTTCTACATTTTACAGTTTTTATACTCGGAAGTAAATTTTGTTGTTATCTTTGAACTGACAAATAGTTTAAAACACCTGAAATATTTTTCAGCGTTATCCCATATCATCAAATATACATGATTAAAATATAAGGCTTGTTATTAACTATAAAATTTTAAATCTCTGTATAGTTGTGTACAATTTTCTGAAAGCTTTTTGTTACTCTTATAATAAACATACCTAGTTTTAATATGTAATAAAGCTTTTGCACGTAAATAAAAAGTTCAATTAGAAACAATAAAAAGCGGGCGTTTGGTAATGGGTACTACTAAATTGTTGTTTGTTGGATCCGGTAAGAGCCCAAAGTGATTCCGTAATCTTTTAATGGCGTGGATAAAAAGGTCCGATGAAAATAGCTTCATACTCCGAATCACTCGGACAGTTGTTTGCCCATATAATCGTTTATTTACTGTTCATTGTTTCCTTACGTAAAAGACATCATTTATAAAAATATACGTGATACATTTGTTTATAATTATATGTTTTTACTGTTCGAATATGTCAAATTTAAATTTGAAAATAAAATGGTCTTGATAAAAGTATTGTTTTACTATGAAATAAAATAATATGACTGGTTTATATTATAAACAAAAACGTAAAATGTTAAACTAATATATTAATAGTACGTCACATTTATGATAGGTCTCCGTTGCTGAAGACCGTTTAGATATGTACCACCGCAGCTCCTATCTATGTTGCCAAAAAGTAGTGTGCAACAAACTTTGGTCCAGTTTTAAGGGCGATCTAAGTAGTAAAATTACTGGAGTAACGATGCTTAACAACTTATGTCGCAAGATGACGAGCGAAATGTGGTACTGTGTATATCATCTTAAATAGCGTCACCTCGTTATTGGCAAGCATATTACTTGTCATCAGATGAACGCCGCCCTGCCGAATTAAAAAAAATTAAGTGTCGTCCTAGATTCAGATGCCATTAAGTGACATATTAAGCACTCACGTGTATGACTACCGGAATGCCATTATAGTTAAAAACTCTCAGTGTTGGTGAGAGCGTGGTAGGAAAATTTAAACAAACTTACGAGGCCTCGCAATCGAAAGAATGAAAATGAATGTACGTCACGTCTACTAAATTATATGAATAAATGTACTCCATAAATAATTTTGATAAAATTTTAAGGCTCTACAATCCCTGTATAATTACTTTGCATAACAACTGCTTTCGAATTTGTTAGTGTTGTTTCAGGTGCGAAATCATTTTTGCTGCAGATTCTATTCAGTTTGTGTAACGATGTTTTGTATTTTTTGTAGGTAAATAATACCACCATGTTTTTTTTATCCCTCATCATGTAATTTTTTTTAATGTTATATGTTATGTGTGTGTTTAACTAGCAAAATATGTACCGCCGTCCTTAATTTATTTTGTCGGTGTAAATATGTATTAAATACATACGAAGAATCGCGGTAAAAAGTAGTTGAACGATAACGAGAAATTATATTTAAATATACCTTAAGAATAATAAATCCTTATCATTAATTTATTACATGTACTTATTAACTAAATTTTTATTATATTATATTATACACACTAAAATATAAGAATTGTCCGTAATATCATCATCGTTCAATAGACGTTACTATTAAACAATTTCACCATTAATTATTCATGATATTTATTTAAAAAAGTAATGTAAAATTCTTTACCCATGTACATTTTCGAAGGTAGGAATTTCATGTACTGCCAATTTTGTTTTGGATGTTGGTTTATATAGTTTACTATCCTTTGTTCTGTTATTACGGTTTCGTAACATTTTAATTTCAAAATATGTTATAAGCTACAGTCACAAACAATTTAATTAAACAACATACATATTACAGAAAGACTACAGAGGAAATGAATATTGGTAAAGGTGTGTGTATTTATATTCTAACAAGCAGGATCCATCGAATGTTCAAAACAATGATGGTAACATACTAATTATCATCACAAAAAAGTATTTTTTTTAACTAACTGTAGATTTATTGTATGTTACCTTACGAGATAACTAGACAATAAATAAATAAATATTTCGTGAAAAATATAGATACAATTTATACCGAGGAGACGATGTTTTCAAATATTTTGTGTCGTAGATATTATTCACTAAAATTAAAACAATAGTAAAATTGATCATCATTGACAGACTTACCAAGAGAATTTACTATAGAACATAGTACAACAGTGAAATATAGTCTACAATCAATCAAAATTTCCATAAGTCATCTCGGACGTACGCTCCCGCCGCCGCAGGGAACTCGCACGATATAGTAAAGTGCTTAGTTTCGTATTTCAGTGCCGGGATGGGATATGGCCAGAGAGACTCTAGTAGTGCTTCTCTTAATTGCGTCATATAACTTACTACCTAAAACCTAGTGCATTTATTACGTACATCTTCTACAAATAATTAAATTCGTTGCCGTTTTTAATTTACGACGAAGCGTAGGTTTGGAATACAAAGCAAAATTCTTTAATATTTACTGGACCAATTTTAAGCAAAAAAAAAACTTTTCAAACATGCAGATTAAAAAGATTGTGAACTTCGTAATTTTTATTACAATGAACTAAAATATATAGATCAATAAAAAGTTTCAGAAAACTCGATTAATTTTCTCATTCCAACCAACAAACGTCAATTTGAAGAGTCAAGATGATGAATTTTTATTAAAGCCTTTAGCTATTCTGATGATTAATATTTTTATTTCAAAGAGTACATACATCCCGAAGAGAGTCACGGAGTATTAAGATATTAAACTCAATCCAAGCGTTAGCATTAAATATTAATTTTACATCTATTATTTGTGTTGTTAAATTTATTTATATTTACTAAAGAACAGCAACGTTGATAAACTTCTTTTAATTATGGAGTATTTGAAATAATAATCTTAAAATGTCATCATCATCATCATTTCAACCGATGGACGTCCACTGCTGGACATAGGTCTCTTGTAAAGTACTCCACAAAACAAGATCTTGTGCTGTTTGATCCAATGGCTCCCAGCGACTCTCTTTATGTCGTCTGTCCACCTAGTGGGAGGTCTGCCAACGCTGCGTTTTCTAGTACGGGGTCGCCATTCCAGCACTTTCAGTCCCCAACGTCCATCGGTTCTGCGAGCTATGTGCCCTGCCCATTGCCACTTCAGCTTCGCGACGCGCAGGGCTATGTCGGTAACCTTAGTTTTCTGCGGATCTCCTCATTTCTGATTTGATCACGCAACTCCTAGTATAGGCCTCTCAATCGCTCGCTGTGTGATTTTGAGCTTTCTTATGAGGCCCATAGGTAGCGACCAAGTTTCGGAGCCGTAAGTCATCACTGGCAACACGCACTGTTCGAAGACTTTAGTCTTCAGGCACTGAGGGATTTTGGACGAAAAGACCTTTCGAAGTTTTACGAACGCTGCCCATCCGAGTTGGATTCGGCGGTTGACCTCTTTCTCGAAATTAGATCTACCTAACTGGACTTTGTGCCCCAGGTACACATATTCGTCAACAATTTCGATTAATCTTAAAATGTACAATAAATTAAACACCGATGGCAGCTATATTTAAAATAAAGCGAAAAATCTTTTATTTGTGCACTATTTTATTAATTATTTGTAAGTTCAAGAAATTTATGACACCGAAGTATAAATGAAATAATTGATATTCGGTTAAATTCTTAAATAATTTCAGTCTTCATTGTCCAAGCTATAATTTTTTTTTACATTACGGTACATATTTATTTATTTTAAATAATGTTCTTCAACAATATAGATATATTACGATTTCAAGAATAAAATTTACGAATAAAACGTATTTTGACTCAATAAAATCGTACATAATACTCACGCACTGACGCACTGTTGTTATGTATTATTGACATTAAGAAACAACATTTGTTATTATTCTGCTATTAACATAATATAATGTAATTGAATAGACATATTTTATTAACATTAAAACTTGCTCTGTTAACGTTTTTGTAATTCTGAATCGACTTATTTAAAAATATATAATAGTAATATTTTCCCTTCCTTTAATACCTTACAAGAAGGGTGAATTATGATTTATTATAACAACGAGAAAAGGTTAACTGCCGGAGGAGTTTTTTTAACTTTCAGCTATAACTTTTGGTGACTTTATTTATTCCCGAGCAACTGTTTTTAATTGGTTGGTTAAATTTTATATTCAGACGGACAGGCCATTGCAAACTTCATCGACAATTGTTCAACTCTGTAACCTACTTACCGAACTCTCTTCGTCTACTGCATCAATTTCATCAAAATAAACAAAACGTGATTTTCAAATAATACTAGCATATAGCTTTTAGGATAATCAAGATGTTATTTATGAGTAATAAATCTGATCGAATCGGATTGAGTTTTGTATTGTTCTCTTTTTGTTAAAACAATAATACAACACAAAGTTATGAGTCTGGAAATAAAGATGTAGAATTTAGTCTCAAATAAAGCTTTTGAATCGCTCATAACTAAATGAACGCAAAAAATTATACTTGTCTCGTCGGACCGAAATGGTACGTTTTGTATAAAATTCACAAATAAATTTTTGAATACACTACATTTTGTATCCAACCTCACTGCAATATACATTGGAATTGTATTACTCGTCATTTTTAAGTAATGTATTTATTAATTATATGTGATGTTTTCATTTATTTGCTAAATCATTTTAAATCATTGCTAAATCATTAGTACACCGGATACAAAATACAGAGGGATTTATAAATATTTTTTATTAATAAGATTACATTTATAAAGAAAAACTAGATATGGATTGAATTATATTATATCATCAATGATATATGATCATCTTGTACTTTTGGTATTACATAATAACGGCTTATTAAAGCGACATTTAGGAGACTTATTGTCTAATATATTGAGGACTTAAACCATACATCCAAGATTATCTAGATATGAAATAGCTTTGAGTTAGCCTACGCGTACGCGTTTATGTAACAAATAGAGATTACATACTCTGTGCGCATTGAGTATCATATCCCTTTCAATCTAACGTGTAATAATAGTTACATTATAATTATTGATATTAAATTACCGTGAAATACTAAATACAGAATTACTTATGATGGTTATATATTTATGTAAATGCGGATTTATAAAATAAAGCCTTGACTTGACTTTCTATAAGATTTTTGCTGCCGAGAATAGTATAATTAGATAAAACCAAAGCTCTTGTTTCTGCAGTAAAAGTGGTTTAAAATGTTGTAAACTTCAAACATACGGCCACGACACGATAACTTACTATAAGATGGAAAGCATCCAAAGCTTAGCCGATAATTTTCGCAGGTAACCTGACGTTTATATAAAACGTGCTTTAGCACACCCGGTGCGCTATCTGGGTGCAGTAAATATTGAAGGATTTAGCATTTAAGGAAGTGCTCGCAGCTTTATAGTGTAAAGTATGTACGGTCTCCAAACTTTCCTTCGTCACTATTGCGGTGATTTATCTTACCTTGTGTTGAAAAACTATATACATAATCGATGTCAATTGAAAAGAGATACTATTAATTCACTAAACTTATTTTCATATTATAACACCTTCTCGATTAAGTTTTCTAATATTTTTTTTTAATTATAGAGTAAGATGTTCTCCTGATGGTAAGTGGTACGCTTGCCCATAATAAAGTAACACTGGTTAAGATTAGTAAAGATTTTTTATTACAAGCAGTTTTTATGTAATTTTTATCAAAAGCGAGTTGAATTTTTTATACAACGCACTTATCAGACGTGCGAAACCTGTAACACATTGTTTTCGTCTCTTTGAGTTACAAGATGTAAAGTTCCGTTATCGTAATCAAATCGGAACACAGTAATATTCGCACAGTACTATTTGGCGGCTGCAATAGGAGCGGTGGTGGGACCTACATAGAAGATCTCCGGCAACAGATACCTACCAACCTGTGAATACTATCAGACTATAAAAAATAAAGAAAAGTGACAATGTAAATTTTGTAATGAAAAATGTCCTTGACAACGTTAAAAGCGTCGTTTCGAAAATATTTAATTGCATGTGTCGGAGAGTGCTCGACGAAGAGTTTAATTTGTGTAGTCGCGTTCGTAGAGTGATTGATTTCAGTTTAATAATGGATTCCGTGATAAAAATACTGTTTGGTGGAATACATTTTCATGTAACTATATAAGTATTTCTTTCATAACAATATATTTGATAACAATAGAAAATATTTATTGGTAATAGTATAACGCAACAATTAAAAAATTCATCATCATCATCACCTGCAGCAATCCAGTGCTGGACATAGGCTTCTCCCAAAGAATGCCACTTAACCCGGTCTTCGGCTTCTGCCAACAAATGATTACTAATATTTCTGAAGATATTATTAGCGCGAAGTATTTTAATATGTCAACGTGCAAAGAAAGGATTATAAACTAAAATCACGTTAAATTGCGCAATTATTACATGACACAATAACGTAAAGTTAACTAAGCTGCTTAAGGTTTAACGATGTTAATAAACATGGCCGCTGTAGACATGTAGCAGCTCGTTAAAACCATAAATGTAGGTAACTTTATCATGAACACTTAATTCCCCTTTTGCATAGAATAATAAAACACAGATCTCTTATATAAAGCTTAATTGCAATATTCAATTGCTTACTGTTACTTTTATACTCAATCCAATGCGTTAGAAAAAATCTTTGAACTCATGCACAGCTTTTAATGTGGTATTCATTGATACTTAAGCTTTTCCGGAACAAAGTTTTGTATTAATATATAGAAATAACTTTTCCATGTTGTTATGACATAAAATCATATTACTTAATATGAATTAGTTATGTCCGAAATAAATAGCTACATTTATCTGACCTCATTAATTTGCCGTGTAATAAATTTAGTTTTGAACACATTGTTTATCAAATCAAAACTGCGGTAGAATAACTTGGCAATGTTTCCTGCTTGGTAGACAACGCTATTTACATTACAAAACTTTTATTAAATCACATATTAGTTTTAAATAATAACAATTTACTAAAATGTATTTATAATTATTATACTCGAGTATAATTCGCATATTTTAAAACTATGTAGAGTTTTAGTTATCACAAAATAGTTGAGTACTGTTACTACAATACAATAAAGCATTACAGATCTAAAAAACATTATTAAAAAACATATTTTTTAATGAAAGTATTTCTTAATAATTTTTGTCCTAGACTATACTCAAATTTACAATAAACTATTTATTGTAACAATATATTACTATAATTCAGGTATTCTGTATTTTAGATTTTTTAATTTCTTAATTAAATGTAAGCAGAAAATAATACCTTAATTTAGTGCTTTATAAAAAATTACATTCGTTTTTAATATTCTTTATTTCTTCTTCACGTGCCTCTCCACATCTCGAGATCTGTTATAATTTTTATTACTCGAGGTGAGGACGAGACGAGCAATAAGTTCTCGTGATGATATCTAATACGTTTGTCCATAATAATATCACGCTGGTATAGATCGTGTATACAGCATAAAAAAAAAACTTGTTAACCTAGTAATTTCTCTAGTCTACAATGCTTTTCAAACTGGAATCCAGAAATGTTTGCACGTTACGGTTCGGCGGCAGAGACCAGAGTTGCGGTGGTCGACTGCGACTACTTCTGCGACTACTTCTTAAATAGTCACTATACGTAAAAAGAAATAAAAAAGTTGTAAGGTTGTCATTGATTATTGCCTTTACTCAAAAGACCGCACTCGATATGCAGGCATGCTTTATCAACATCTTGCTACGCAACGTTTGAGCACGTCTCCTACGTCGCGAAACCACTTTTAAAATTGCTTAATAAGGTACAAAATTTAAACACATTATCAATTTAAATTTTTATAAATAGATCTCATAAATATGAATCAAAATGTTTCACTTTATGAACCATAAACAATATTCAAACAGAATGTTAATTTTACTATATAATTCACTCTTCAACGAAACTTAAATTTTACTATTTCAAATTACGAACAAATTATCATACATGAATTAATTTTACTTGCAAGTTTTTTAATTTGTCATTAAGACTTTGTAATATCTTTGGTACTAGAGTTAAATCTGTGTTGCCGGAGACCGTCTAAGTAAGGACCACTGTAGGTTTGGTTTCAGTGGCCCGGCAACAGCGTAACGTTATATTTCTAGTTAAAATATAGTAAAGTTATAAGCTAGTGAAATTACTGGAGCAACGAACCTTAACATCTTATATCTCATGGCGACGAGCGCAATGTGTAACATATTAACTAGCGCCACATTCTTATGGGCTATCTTATCATTGACTAATAGGAGAATTTTTCGCTCGTCTGGTCACCTTGTCCTATATAAAAAATCAAAAATAATAGCAAAAACTATACCAACATATATAACAGGATTGTTTAATATTTAATAAATATATATGTATTATGATTATTAATTAGATAATTTGAACAGCCCTGTAACCAACAATACTTCGCTTTTGACACCACAAATTAAAAGCTACGAGTTGCAACAAACCACATCGGCACACATGCAATTAAACACTTTGGAAACTGTAAATTGAAGTGACACAGTGGTACTGGATATTTTTCATTACAACACAGAATTAAGCAACATTAAATGACTTTAATTTAATACATTAGAACATAATATAATTAGTTTTCATACTAGAATATATAAAGCATTTTAATATTTTGTTTTTACAAAAACAATTACACAAGAAATAATTGTAAAATTTGTTGTAATTCAACAATCAACAATGTGTATGTTTATAAAAAAAAGATACCTATTAAGAGTCACTTTATAAAATATGAAAAGACCACTTAAGGTTCTCATTGCTAGGGCTCCGATTTTTCACTAATAAAGAGAGATTCTATACCATTTATCCAATACGCTAACTAAATTAGAGTTAGAAGATAATACAATTAATACGTGTAATTACAATTGTGTAATATAATTATTTATTTTATTTATCTGAAATGTAAAAATAAACTTCTCTAGTAATTTTAGCCTGTTACGTTGAACTTACTTTTTTGTGTTGCAAAATTACATTGGATTAATAGATTTTCCTTATAACAGATTTATTACTAATAAACATATTATCATATGATATATGAGAAGAAGCACATTGTGTTATAATAAAGTTTTCGTACGAGGAAAAAATCTTATTTTATGCTTTGTGTTTGAACTTTGCTCCATTTATTGATCTCAATTTATATTCTAATTCCAATAGAACAGCATCCGTCGTTTATGAATAAAATTACGTAGAAAAAATGCGTAAATTATTCTCGTTTCATTCACGCTCTGTTAATCTCACTCAAACTGACGTGAAATAATTACTACTTTCCAATTCAGCTCCATTATAGGCTTTAAAATGGCGTCTTTTTTGTTCGAAAACTACTTTTCACTAAAGATTATCATAATATTTTCCTTTGTAAGGTCATGCTTATATATACATAACTAATAACCATTTATTGTTTTGATTAAATACTAAGGTATAATAATATTACTTAATGAACATGACAAACTAAAAAAGAGAATAATGTTTTCAGTTAAAATAATTAGTATTTATATGGGAATTATCATTTATTATATTCATTTCTCTTCAAAATTACCGTTTTACTGAATTAAATTTTTTTTAACCTAAAAATCACAAATAAAGGTTATTGTACACTTATACTTTGTACTTATATATTGTAAATAACAACATTTTTAAATTGGCAGATACAGTTAAAAGAAAATCTAAGATCTTCCAACCCTATCAGTGGATATCTACTGACTTATAATGTCAATAATTAGAAAATGTAGTACAGAATGAAAAAGCAATGCAATTTCTTGTATTGATGTAAATCTTTACTTCTCAAAATACCAACGCATTCTTCCAAACGGTACAGTAATTCTTTTACGGTAAAAGAAGTGAAACTCTGGAATGCTCTTCCTCATTAAATCCGCGCCTGTCCCTCCTTACCTATCTTTAAGAAGAGAGTTGAAGACTATTATCTTCACCTCTAGTTACATATTTTATTTTTACCACTATGTATACTTGCTATATATGTTCCTTATACGTTACTATTACTAGTACAC